>PVJN01014376.1:0-46738 GCA_004026805.1 Lasiurus borealis | reverse complement strand
TGACTCAAGAGTAAATATTAAAGAAAAAAAGTTAATTAAATGCCGAGCAAACAGTTATAACTAGAAGAACAAGATGACTTGTTTCCCTTTACCACATCTATAACTGGATTCTGATTTGGGGACTTCATACTAAGAACTGGAGATACTATTTGTCAGTCATTTAAAAAGCAATTAATTGAGGCTTAAAAATATTTCCTATAAAAAGTCTAAAAAATACTACCAGAAGAGAAACACATTTGAAAGAAAAAGAACACATTTTCTTTTCCTTTCTTTTTGGTAAGAAAGTTGATGGGGGAATTAAGGGAATAAGAAAAAGATATCCTATGGGGAAAAGAGCCTCTAAAATCAGTACAAAAGTAGCTGAGTTGCCTGGTCATAAAAACACAGTCTACATCACAACTAACCAGTCAGTTCCGTGTCCCCAAAACAGACTTCTCACCAGAGGCAAGAATATTCTGTTACTCCAGCTATTTGTAAACACAAGTCTTGGGCAAACAGACTCTAATTTTTATAATTGGAATGGCAGGAAAAAGAGGAGACTCAGAACAGTCCCTAGAACTGAAACATCAAGAAACAGCTTGGTATCCCTGAGGCCCCAATTAATACCTCCGCAGAAAAATGTTCTTATAATGGTCCTAAACACAGGCCACCATCACTCACATACAGAGAATAATGACGGGTCTGTTAGAGTCCAGGCATTTCCTTCACAGAGTGCCCTAGCTCCTACAGGCATGTGGTGTTATCTAAACACTGAGTTCAAAAACAATGAGAGGCTTTCAACCCCAGATCAGCATGGAGTGTGCAAATAAACCAGCATCTGTAGGACTGAAGAGGAGTTGGGGGTGGAAACAAGACTCAACAAAAAGAAACTTGGCTAGCCCTGTCAGCCCAGGCAGCAAGGGTTTGTATCAGCTCAGGCACCCCTGACAGGAAAGCTGGGGCCTCTGGCAAACACCCTTTCCATTTGTTAACAGGAACTTCCTCAGCAGCTTCCAGTCAGGTCTGTAGGAATCTGCCCAGGACAGGAATCTGGGCCCATCCCATCCCCAGCCAGGCTCCCAGACCAATGGTTGCAATCTGGCTACTCCGCAAGAGTCTTAGGAGAGCAGCTATTTCCTTGCATATGCTACTGAGCAGGGAACTCCTATTTCTCACACTGATAGGGTAGGTACATCGGAATCTTGCTCCCAGACTGTTTAGAGGTGCTATGTAAAGAGCAGCAGCTACTAAAGGATGGCCGATGTAGCTCAGCAGTTGAGCGTCAACCTATAAACCAGGAAGTCAGGGTTCGATTCCAGATTAGGGCACATGTCCAGGTTGTGGACTTGACCCCCAGTGGAGGGTGTGAAGGTGGTGACTGATCAGTGATTCTCTCTCATTATTGATGTTTCTATCTCTCTCTCCCTTTCCCTTCCTCACCGAAATAAATAAAAATATATACACATACATTTTTTAAAAAAGAGCAGCAGCTACAACACTGAAAACTTCACGTTTGAATGCAAAATTTAACTCCTTCCAAAGGATGAAATGACACCAGAAATCCAGAAAGCGAGCTACATTAATGGGAATTTCTAGGAGGGCTTCTGCAGCTGGCTCTTCCTGATGAGAATGCTAAGTGCAAACTAGTTCATTAGAAAGAAAAAATTTAGAAGCAGTTTGCCTTCATAGTCACAATATAATGTCAAAGACCCTATTGTTTTCAGTTCTAAGTGTAATGTTCATAAGAAATCAACTGGACATTTTAAAAATGCATATTCTAGCTAAGATTTGGAAACATCCCAAGTGCCCATCAGCAGATGAGTGGATAAAAAAAGCTGTGGTACATTTACATAATGGAATACTATGCAGCTATAAAAAAGAACTCTTACCATTTGCAACAGCATAAATGGACCTGGAGAGAGTATTATACTAACCAAAATAAGCCAGCCAGAGAAAGATAAGTATCACATGATCTCACTCATATGTGGAATCTAATGAACAAAATAATCTGATGAACAAAATAGATCCAGAGACATAGAAGCATGGAACAGACTGTCGAACCTCAGAGGGAAGGTGGGAAAGGATGGGTGAGTGGGAAGAGATCAACCAGAGAACTTGCATACTTATATGTATAACCCATAGACACAGACAATATGGTGGTGAAGGCCTGGGGTAGGGGTATGGGCAGGCAGGAAGAGGTTAATGGGGAAAAGGGGGACATATATAATACAGTACTTCAACAATAAAGATTTTTTAATTAATTGCTTTTTTTAAATGTAGATTCTCAGATCCACCCCCAGATAGTCTAATTCAGTGTTTTTCAACCTTGTTAATCTCTTGGCACACATATGTAATTACTAAAATTCTGTGGCACACCAAAAAATATATCTTTTGCCAAGCTGACAAAATAAAAGGTATAATTTTGATTGATTTACAAAACATTAATAATAGTAATGACCTACCCTTTTGCTCCAAGGTGAATTAAAAAAAATCAGTTACCTATACTTGTATATAACAGTTTCTGGTACCAAAAATTAACCAATAAGATGCAACTCTATTATATGATCTATATATTTATGATTCAAGACAGGGCACTCACATCGGACGGCTATTATTGTGTTAGCTTTGACAAGCTAAGGGAAAAGAGATTAGTACCCCTAAAGAAGAGTCAGGTATAGCATGTTTTTAAAAATTCTTCTGGCACATTGGTTGAAAATTACTCTTCTAATTCAATCTGGGAAGTGAGCTCAGGAATCTGATTTTAATAAACAATCCAAATTAATTGTGATAAATGCGACTTTGAAACCACACTTTGAGAAACATGGTTCCACATTTGGAATCTTGGGGAGTGGGAATAAGGAGGGGGGCTGAGAAGAGGGGGAAGCCAGGTGGAGAGAAAGAATATGAAAAGCCACCCAAACTATATGGCACTTTTTACAGCCCCATGTCTACTAACAGAAAGATCTCCAATTCCTTTTAAGATTAGAGTTCCACTCCACGAACAATGCATGAAATGGTTTCTTTGCTGCCCTCAACACATTCTCAGAAGGGGAAAAAGTTTCTCATTTCTTCTTGAAGAACTGAGGATACTTGTATATAACAAGAATGCCTCAATCCTGACTTGCCTTCTGGATTCTGCTCTTAATAACAGAGATGCCACTAACTCCACTCCTCCAAAGAAATGACCACCATTAGATACCTAAATAAGGTGATCAGTATTTTGAAAGGACTAGCAACAAGTTAAAATGAATTTAAATCAAAATATACCTACACAAAATAAAAGCAATATTCCCAACCTATCTTCAACCAAGGGTTGGTCATAAAATGCACTAGAAATGGGTAGGAGGTGATCCAAGGGTCAGCAAGCAAAAGACTCAGTATGAAAAGCAAGAGAACCCAAACATCAGGAAGATATTCTTCACTAGCGTGGTTTCCTAGTTTTTGCACACTCTACTCAAATACTCAGTTGGACTTCTTTATTGCTTGAGTGGAATAAAAAGAACATTAAAAGGAATACTTGGCCAAGGCTATGGTCTTGAAATATAAGAGAAACAAGTTGAGGTTGTTTTCAGGTAAAGTATGGGAGTATCCTGTCCAGCCATACAAAATAAAGCAATCATAAAACCAGATCAGGCTCCACAAACCTGGATTTCCCTAAGTCCATGGTTAAGCAACTCATCTGATGGAGCCAATAAGATTTTCCAAAGCCCACTGGCATGAATTCCCTCCTCATTTCTATCTGAAAGTTTCATAAGACCTGTGAAATGCTTGGAGACAAGGCACTGTTATTCCACATCACAGACATTAGAGGTGATATCATACAACCAAAGAGGCAAAACTAAGGTCTACAGGAGGAGAAAAAAATCCTCCAGCTTCTACTTTAGGGAAAGATGACCTATACAGAATATGGGTCATATGGTACTTCCCTATAACACAATCCATAAAAAGAGAAATCCTAGAGGCGCAAGAGTTAGGTAAAAAGAATGAGTTCAGGGAGTCTCAGACCATACCAGTTCCATTCAAGTGTGCTCAGGGTCCCAATAACCCCTTAACCATTTCATTTTTTTCTAAGACAATCCTCAGTTCCAAGACTGAGACACCCTCTAAAGGAAAGCAGAACTGTTGGACAACCACCCTGAAAAACACACTGTGATCTGTGACTGAACAAACTTCTTTTCCTCAGAACAAGATTCATTGCTAAGCCTCTCTGGCTTGAAATATATAAGTTCCAAGGACATGGTAAAATTTCTTTCCCTTTTTGAACATCCAGAAATTTAAGTTTGAGGTCAGCAGAGACCCTGATTAAATTGCTGAGGAAGAGATCTTAGTTAACCAAATGGCATATCCAGTCCCTCCACAAAGCAAACATAGACAATAGGCTTGGCATGCTTCTAATCACCATCTTCCAGAACAGAGACATGCCCAGAGTTGAAGAACTAGAGTCCAAGTTTTTTCATTTGTCTCAAAAGATACCAAAAGCCACGCAGAACTACCCAAAATTTCAAAATGAATGAAAAGGCAGTGCCATAACAGATTGTTCTAGGACAGTGGTCGGCAATCCCATTAGTCAACAGAGCCAAATATCAACAGTACAATGATTGAAATTTCTTTTGAAAGCCAAATTTGTTAAACTTAAACTTCTTCTAATACCACTTCTTCAAAACAGACTCGCCCAAGTCATGGTATTTTGTGGAAGAACAACACTCAACGGGCCAAAGAGCCGCATGTGGCTCGTGAGCCACAGTTTGCCAACCACGGTTCTAGAACGCTCATGAATTTTCCACAGAATTAGGAACTCAACAATAGTTAATCAGATGGCCTAGCTTATTCAAAACACTCCCTTTTCCAAGCTACAGAAAATACAGCAATTTTGTAAGCAGCCAGTAAAATCATCTTAAAACTATTCCTGGTTCTACCTTCTGAAAGATGTTATCAGCCCTGACCTCACAGTGTGCAAATCTAGGGAGGGAGAGTTTAATGAACAGTGCTTGGCAGGAGGAAGAGAAAAACAAGAGGAAGAGAAAAGCAAGAGAAGGGGGGAGACTGAGATGATGCCAGTTGCTATTACAAGAGTTAACAGTGCAGAAGTGAGTGGGTATATATGCAGGTAAATAGGCAGTCCCTGATGGCAGGAAAAGAAACTGTAGTGAGTGTGCTGACTATTAGATAGGTTACAAGGCTTTGAAGCTAGAGAAATGTTAAAGAGGAAAGAAGCGGAGAGAAAACAAGATGGTAGCAAAGGTGAACACCTAAACTGCTGCCTCGCACAACAATTTCAAAACTATAGCTAAAAGACAGAACATTTATCATCCAGAACCACAGGAAAACTGGCTGAGTGAAAATTTTACACCTAGAAAGAGAGGGGCTCACGAAGCTCATAGGAGCTGCAAAAGGCTGAGGTATGGAAACACGCATGTGAAGAGTATGGGTGGTTGAGTGCTTGGCTGGCTTCCTCTAGTGGAAGTGAAACAGAAACTCCCGACTGCACTGAATCCCAGTTCCAACTGCAGTGAACCCCAATTCCGGGCAAGACTCATACAGGGGAGTCTGGACTGTTGGGAAAAGGGAGGAGTGCATGAAAACTAAAAGGAGCCACAAAAGACAGAGATCTGCTGATTGTGCCTCTGGCTTTCTCTAGCAGAAGGAAAACGGAACCTCCCGATTGTACTGAACTCCAGTTCTGACTGCACTGAACTCCAGTTTTGGGTGAGACCCTGGGGACCCAGACTCATATGGGTTCCCAGAGTGCATGGAAACTCAGGGGAGCCACGAAAGGCAGAGAGGTCTGGAGACGCGCATGTGTGTGAGTGCGCGCATAGGGGGCTGCAGCAATTACCAAGGGATACTGTCACCCAGGGGCCTCATAGGGCAGGGCTGACAGGAAGCCAAGGCTGTCTGTTTAACCCTAAGACTCCACCCCATCCAAGCTGAACACTGAGGCTTTTGCAATTTTGCAAGTCTTGTCTCATAAGGCTGACTCCAGCACAGAAGTTCTCCATACATAGACACAGCTGATCCTCACAGCCAATTGGCCTGGAGGTCAATTCCCCCCAGTGATATCAACAACAATCAAGACTTAACTACAACAAGGCTGTACACATAGTCCACAAAGGGGTGCACCAAGAGAGTGCACCTCAGGTAACTGGGGATGCAGAGCTACAGGGTCATATAGGACAACTAGCACACAAAGCTACTCTACCAACTCAGGGAAGCAGGGAAATATGCAGAGACAAAGAAACAGATCACAAACAAAAGAAATGGAGGAAAAAAATCAACTGGATATAAAGTTCAAAACCGTGATTGTAAGATTTTTCAAGAATTTCCTAGAAAAGGTCGATAAATTTAGCAAGACCCTTGAGGAGATGAGAAAGTTCCAACTAGAAACATACGCTGACTGAAATAAAAAATATTATACAGAGACTTAACAGCAGACTAGAGGAATGCAAGAATCAAGTCAAAGATTTGAAATACAAAGAAGCAGAAAACACTCAACTGGATAAGCAAGAAGAAAAAAGAATCCAAAAACTTGAAGATAGTGAGTGTAAGGAGCCTCTGGGACAACTTCAAGCGTACCAACATCAGAATTATAGGGGTGCCAGAAGAGAGAGAGCAAGATACTGAAAACTTCCCACACCTTGTGAAAGAAATAGACTTAAAGTCCAGGAAGTGCATAGAACCCCAAACAAAAGGAATCCAAAGAGGACCACACCAAGACACATCATAATTAAAATGCCAAGAGCAAAAGACAAAGAGAGAATATTTATAACAGCAAGAGAAAAACAGTTAATTACTTACAAGGAAGCACCCATATGATTGTCAGCTGATTTCTCAACAGAAACTATGCCAGACTGAAGTGACAAGAAATATTCAAAGTGATGAATAGCAAGAACCTACAGCCAAGATTACTCTACCCAGCAAAGCTATCATTCAAAATTGCAGGGCAGATAAAGAGCTTCACAGATAAGAAAAAACTAATGGAGTTCATCAACACCAAACCAGTATGTATAAAATGCTGAAAGGTATTCTTTAAGAAGAGGAAGAAGAAAAGGTAAAGATAAATATTATGGCCGAGACTGGTTTGGCTCAGTGGGCAGAGCGTCGGCTTGCGGACTGAGGGGTCCCAGGTTCGATTCCGGTCAGGGGTATGTACCTTGCTTGTGGGCACATCTCCACTGTGGGGCGTCCAGGAAGCAGCTGATCGATGTCTCTCTCTCATCGATGTTTCTGACTTTCTATCTCTCTCCCTTCCTCTCTGTAAAAAAAAATCAATAAAATATATTTTTTAAAAAATTTATGAACAAATACATATCTATCAATAAGTGAATCTAAAAATCAAGTGAATTAAAAATCTGAAGAACAGAATAAACTGGTGAATATAATAGAATCAGAGGCATAGAACATTAAGAAAACAAAAACAACTCAAAATGACCCGGGTTTCACCAAGGTTCATATGGCTCCTGATATCTGTCTGTCCGCAAAACCTAATCTTGAGAGCCAAGCAATAGAGAGGCATAAAATCAAAAAAATAGCAGTAAGATCACTCAATCAATGTCCTCTCTCACAGGCAAAAAAGAACTATGGCCCAGAAAGCAAAATGATTTGCCAATGACCACCCAGATCTCCACCTCTTCATGTAACACTGCTATACATACTTCAAGTAAATTAAATTCATCTGCCTGTTAATTAGAAGTCAATATAAAGGAAGAGTGTGGTAAACAGGATTATTAATTATATCATGTATACAATTATTAGAATAAAAGTTCAAAAGGAAAATTAGTAATCAAACTTTAGGAAGTTACCATGGCTGGTGTGGCTCAGGGAATAGAACATCAGCCCTGAAGGGTCACGGGTTTGATTCCAGTAAGGGTACATACCTCTACTGTAAGCTGGTCAGGACACCTAAGGGTAGGCAACTAATCCATGTCTCTCTCTTACATTGAGATTTCTTCCTCTTTGTCTCTCCCTCTCCCTTTTATTTTCTAAAAATCAACGGAAAAATATCTTTAGGTGAGGATTAACAAAAAAAGTCTAAAGTCAAAGACCCTGGGTCTGAATAACCAGTGTCCATCTTGCAGCATAAGCAAAGTTAATAAATCACCTAAGTATCTGTTAAAAAGTGGCAGATTCATAGGTCCCACCATACCAGATCAACAATTCCATCTCTGGGTCTGTGTTCTAGAAAGGAGCTCTTTAACAAGTTCCCCGGTGATTCTGATGCCCTCTAAAGTGTCAGAATCATCTGGCCAGTGTGGTTCAGTGGCTGAGTGTCAACCTATGAACCAGATAACGATTCCTGGTCGGGACACACACCGGGGTTGCCGGCTCAATCCCCTGTTGGGGGCATGCAGAAGGCAGCAGATGAGTGATTCTCTCTTATCATTAATGTTTCCATCTCTTTCTCCCTCTCCATTCCTCTCTGAAATCAACAAAAATATTTTAAAATCTAAAAATACAACAGTTAAAAAAAAATGTGAAAAATCACTGGGTTAGGATACCAAAAGCCCTGTGCATTTCAGTGGACAAAGTTAATTGTAGAGCTCCACCTTGTGGCCTAGAATTTAGAAAGCAACTTTACCAGAATCTCTGGTTCCCCCACATAGTTCTAATTGACAGGCTTTCAAAGCTCAAAGAACTCTTACAACCTCCTCTAATGGTTTATTCCTTAGAGGCATTTTTTTTATCCATGCAATTACACTAAGAATTTAGGTCCAGAAACATTATAGAAAGATAGTTTGTGAAAATATACACTATTTGGGGATGAGTAAAACACTGTGCATTCATTTCAATATTTATTGAGTATCCATAACATTCTAAGCACTATGCTAGGCACTAGAGATTGAAGATGAATAAAACATGATCCTGTCCTTAAAAATGCATAGAAAAGCATTAAAAGTAATAGTATAGATTAGAACAAGTGCCTCCTTTCTAAGAAGCAATTATTGGGCACTGGGAAGGAAATCAAGAACATAATCTGGTCTAACTGGATATAAGACATAATCAAATTCAAGATAACCAATGATGACAGAAGCAGTGACTGAGACATGCAACATGAATGCCACAGATCATAAGGGCTTTACACAGGCTGTAAATAGGGCAATCCCTTCCTGTAGAATAGGGGTAGGGAACATCTGGCCCACAAAATCATTTGGTCTGGCTCTGCCAAGGCATTAGGGGTGAGTTAATTACATGTTTGACTAAATATAGACTTTTAAGTTGATTATTTTGCATGGTCAAAAATGATGTTATAAATATCCAAATGGCCCTTGTCAGAAAAAAGGTTCCCCACCCCTGCTCTAGAAGTAAGGGAAAGCTTCATTCATTCAACACATACTCTGTGCCAAATTGTGCTAGGTGCTAAGGATCCATCCAGTGGGCAAAGGAAGCTTTATGAGCAGGGAGGTCTTAGCAAAGATGTTTTCCCAGGTGCCTTGACGGGTAACTAGGGCATGAATAGGCAAAGAAAAAAGGAGAGATTCTTCTGTGTGTTTGTATGTGGAGGAGGAATAAGGGGGAAGGGACACTGGCACCAGAGAAGGGGCAGACTGCTTGTTTAAGGAGTTTTATTTTATCCTGTAAAGTAGGACATGATGCAGTCATTCCAAAGGAACATTTTCTTGGAGCATCTCACATAATAAGTTCTGGAGACATGGCAATGAGCAAAGATAACGAGAAGCCACTAAAGCTCCTAAATAGGGTAACGGCAAAAGTGATGTTTAAAGATCTGTGCTATATTCCAGAAGAAAGAGGCAAGTTAAGAAGCCAGGGCAGCAATTACCTTATGGAGAGTGATATGGGTCTAAAATGGGGCAGGGACTTTAAGAACTAAAAATAGTGGCCAGGCACTGACACAAAGCAAGCCTGGTTATGGGAGAAAGATGAAGGGACAGAAGAGTAAAATAGGACTCTGAGATTTCAGCCAGGTTGATTATAAGAGTGATGGTAACATTAAAAACAAAACAAAAAAGTTAAGAAAGGAATACTCTTTTAGGAAGAAAAAAAAATTTATTACAGGTTTCAGTGAATGGAACACTTGCCTGAGTATTGTGTGTGTACACATAGACAGTAAAAAGGAATGAGTGGAAAAAGAGATATACTAGTAGAAAGGGATGGCTAACCAGAAGACATATCCTTGATTAGAGCTAACCATTCTGACAACTATACACCAATGACCGCCAGCGTTTCTCCTGCAGATTTTTATGATACTGTCTAAATTGCTGGGTCCTCCTGACTTGGATCTTCTCTCCCTCTTCTGCCCCTTCAAGTTGCTCCCTAAAGAGCAGGTGATTTTGCTGTAACTAGAATTGTATGGAAGAAGATAAATACTCACTTGAAAATAGTAATGACCTTGGATGCTTCTAAAAAATGTACACTAAGCCCTAGCTGGTTTGGCTCAGGGGACAGAGCGTCAGCCTGCAAACTGAAGAGTCCCAGGTTCAATTCCGGTCAAGGGCACACACCTGGGTTGTGGGCTTGATCCCTGGTGGAGGGCTTGCAGGAGGCCCTCAATCAATGATCCTCTCTCATCATTGATGTTTCTATCTCTCTCTCCCTCTCCTCTCTGAAATCAATTAAAAAAATCAATAAAAAAATATTTTTTTAAAATATACACTAAGATATAATATAAAGTGCATTAATTCTAAGCATATGGCTTAATAAAATTTTACACAAATATACATACAGTCATGAAACTACCACAGATATAGAACCAGAGAAGTTTCCCTTATGCCTTCCTAATACTCCACCCAGAGTTAACTACTATTCTGAGTTCCATAACCTGTCTATCCTTAACAGCACACACATGGAATCACATGCTCTTTTGTAGCTGACTTCTTTCATTCAACATTAGGCTATGAGAATCATCCATGTTAATGTATGTTTCTATTCATTCTTTTTCATGTCTGTGTCATAGTCTGTTGTATGGTTCTTCTGCAGTTTGTCTATCCATTTCTCCTTTGATGAACATTTGGGTTCTATACATAAGAGAAGAGTAAGATTGCATAGAGTCATGTGTAGCTTTAGTCAATATTGACAAACTAGTGACCCAGTGCACTAAATTCATGCACATTAAAAGGGAATCAATTCGCAGAAATATTGTAATATTGCTATTTTCCCTTTCTCTGTAATAGAAGTGTCAAACGATGAAAGAAAATTAGTAAAATATATATGAAAATTTTCCTCCTGTCAGAGTCTGGGGTGCACCACAGGAACCAGAGTCAAGTCCCCACCCACCCACATTCACCTCAAAATTGTGCAAGACCCAGCCCCGGCCAGCCCCACCCCCATCAAGACCTGCTGGGAGGGGGGGCATGGCCTCAGGTCACTTGGCCCAGTGCCAGGGCAGGGGGTACGGCTTGAGGTCCCCTGCTCCGGCCCAGCACCATGCAACCTCAGGTCCCTACTGATTGCTCATTAAGGCTCCTTATGGGAACTCGGCCTCCAATGTGGGCATAGACATCTTGTGTTACAAAATCCCAGCCTCTGCTGTGGGCGCAGCCCACATCTTGATCATTACAGCGTGATGGGCAATTTACATATTCCCTCTTTATTAGATAGGATATTTCCCCAAGTGATTGTACCAATTTACACTCACCTAAAATGCATGACAGTTTCAGTTGCTCTATTCCCTTGGCAACACTATACCCATTCAGAGTGTACACTAATAATTCATTGTGGTTTTAATTTGCACTTCCCTCATCCTTTATAATAAAAGCCTAATATGGCCAAAACCGGTTTGGCTCAGTGGATAGAGCGTCAGCCTGGGGACTGAAAGGTCCCAGGTTCGATTCCGGTCAAGGGCATGTACCTTGGTTGCAGGCACATCCCCAGTAGGGGACGTGCAGGAGGTGGCTGATTGATGTCTCTCTCTCATTGATGTTTCTAACTCTCTATCCCCTCCCTTTCTCTCTGTAGAAAATCAATAAAATATATTTTTTAAAAAAAGCCTAATATGCTAAGTGTCTGGTTGTCCATTCAACCAATCAAAGCATAATATGCTAATGATATGCTAAGACTGCTCAACCTCTCATTATGATGTGCACTGACCCACAAGGGGGCAAACAGTTAACCAGTCGCTATGACATGCACTGACCACCTGGGGGCAGATGCTCCAACTGGTAGGTTAGCTTGCTGCTGGGGTCCCATTGATCGGGACTGAGAGAGATGGGGCTGGACATGCCCTGGAGCCCTCTCACGGTCCCTCCCCAGCTGGCCAACCTCCACATTCCTCCCTGGCCCCAATTGTGCACCTGTGGGGTCACTCAGCCTGGCCTGCACCCTCTTGTAATCCAGGACCCCTTGGGGGATGTCAGAGTGCCAGTTTCAACCAGATCCTGTAGGCCAGGCCAAGGGACCCCACAGGTGCATGATTTCGTGCATTGGGCCTCTAGTGAGTAAGGAAGCTGAGTCCCTTTCAAGTGCTTATTTGCTATTTGGATATCTTCTTTTGTGAGGGGCCTATTCAACATTTCTACTCATTTAAAAATTTTAGTTTTGTGTATTTTACTGATTTGTATTTCTTTATATATTATGGATATGAATTTTTGCTCAATACATATATTTTGAAATATTTTCCCCCAGATTATGGCTTGTTCTTTAGCTCATCTTTTCATGTAATAATATCTGTGATGAAGAGAAGTTCTTAATTTGAATGAAATCCAATTTATTATTTTTTTCCCTATTATTTTTTTGGGAGGATCCTGTTTACAAAAATTTAAGAAATCTTTGTCTAACCTAAGAGGTTAGACATTCTGAGAGGAAGATCATTCTTAAAGTTCCAGCAAACACCAGAGCATGAGTGCATTTTCTAGACTTTCAAGTTACCCCCTGGGCTCTATTTTACATGGAATAGTATGAGCAACCTTGAGTGCAATGTGGCAAAGATTGTCTGACTTGTTCAGAAGGCAAAGAGTTACACTAAATTTGGTCTCTACAGAAACATGATTGACACAGGTCCTGCAGGACAGACATTTAATTAATCTGAGGCCTCTAAAGCCAGGCCAGGTCCTAAGAGCAGCTTCTCTCTGATAGTAGGAACTGACACTCATGCCCATTTTCAGATGTGTCATTCATACATGTAAAGGCATAATCTCATGAGTTAAGTCTTTACAGGAATTCTTGGCTTGCCCTAGTTTTATTATTGAGTGGGAAAGAAACACTCTCTTTATTATTCCTGTCAAAGCAAGACACTGTTACCTGTCACAGAACTAATAGTTCCTGACAAAAACTGGCAGAAACTAAAGACATGAGAAGGGAGAGAGGTAGTCAGTGAGCAGACGGCTTAAACAGGCAATGAAAAGATCAGACAAGGAGAGTAATAGGGGGAAAATGTCACTTTTCCTGAATACTCTAGATGTTAGAGAATCTCAGTTCTGAAAACTGTTCAGAGGCCACTGCAACAGCCCAAGCAAGATATAATTGGGATGTGGGCAGTGACAAAGAAAAAGACAGTTATAAAAAGACATCAGCAAAAATGATCCAAATGAAGTAAGTGAAACCTTTCCAAACATGCAATGTATACTTGTACATGTGAAGTTCTCTCTTATCCAGTCACACTCAAAGACCCCACCACCTCCACCTGCCATGATCTACTCATTAATCACTAAAATTGCTAAAGCAGACCTTTGCCGGGCATGTAATGTAAATGAGAAAAGCACACTTTGATTCAGACATCAAGAAGTGGTGAGACCGCCCTGACTGGTTTGACTCAGTGGATAGAACGTCGGCCTGCAGACTGAAAAGTTAGATTCAGTCAAAGGCATGTACCTCGGTTGTGGGCACATCCCTGGTGGCGAGGGGGGAGGAGGGAAGGAGACAGCTGATTGATGTTTCTCTCTCATCGATGTTTTTAACTCTCTATCCTCTCCTTTTCTCTCTGTAAAAAAATCAATAAAATATACATAAAAAACATAAAAGAAGGGGTGAGACCTTTAACACATCCTAAAGGTTTAAAGAAGAATTCATGACTTAGCTTCAGCAGACTGCTGTCACATGAGAATAAAGATCCAATAGTAACACATCTTTTGACATTTTCAAGAGATGTTAGAGAAAAAAAGATGTTGAGAGAGAAACCAAGATGGCAGCATAGGTGAACACCTAAACTGCTGCCTAGCACAATTTCAAAACTATAGCTAAAAGACAGAAAAGACATCATCCAGAACCACAGGAAAGCTGGCTGAGTGGAAATTCTACAATTAGAAGGAAAGAGAGGGGCTCATGGAGACTCAGAGGAGCTGCTGAGGTACGGAGACACATACGTGGAGAGGACGGGCAGTGGAAGGCCTAGCTGGCTTCCTATAACAGGAGGTAAACAGAAGCTCCCAACTACACTGAACCCTGGTTCCAACTGCACTGAACCCCAGTTCCAGGCAAGACTCATATGGGGGGAGTCTGGACAGTCAAAAAAAGGGAGGAGTACAAGGAAACTACAATAAGGCTTAGAGGAGTCGCAAAAGCAGAGGTCTGGAGGTGCGCACAAGTGCACACAGAGAGGATTGACTGCTGATTGTGCCGCTGGCTTTCTCTAGCGGGAGGAAGACAGAACCTCCCAACTGGGTTGAAATCCAGTTCCAACTGCACTGAACCCCAGTTTCAAGCAAGACCCCAGGGACAAAGACTCAATACAGGTCCCCGGGTCCCCGGAGCACATGGAAACTCAGGAGAGCTGGAAAGGCAGAAGTCTGGGAGGTGTGCGAGCATGAGTGTACACAGAGAGGGCTGCAGCAATTACCGAGGGACACGGACAACCAGGGGCCATGTAGGGCAGGGCAGACAGGAAGCCAAGGCTGTCTGCTCAGTCCTGAGACTCCACCCCATCCAAGCTGAACACTGAGGCTTTTGCAATTTTGCAAGTCTTGTCTCATAAGGCTGACTCTAGCACAGTTCTCCCTGCATAGACACAGCAGATCGTCACAGCCAGTTGGCCTGGAGAGTCAATTCCCCCCAGTGATACCAACAACAATCAAGAGTTAACTACAATAAGGTTGTACACACAGTCCACAAAGGAGTGCACCAACAAAGTCCACCTCAGGTAACTGGGGAGGCAGAGCTACTGGGCCATATAGGACAACTAGCACACAAAGCTACTCTACCAACTCAGGGAAGCAGAGAAAATGCAGAGACAAAGAAACAGATCACAAACAAAAGGGAGGAAAACAAATGACTGGATATAGAGTTCAAAACCATGGTTATAAGGTTTGTCAAGAATTTCCTAGAAAAGGTCGATAAATTTAGCAAGACCCTCGAGGAGATGAGAAAATTCCAACTAGAAATGAAACATACACTGACTGAAACAAAAAATATTATACAGAGACTTAACAGCAGACTAGAGGAATGCAAGAATTAAGTCAAAGATTTGAAATACAAAGAAGCAGAAAACACTCAATTGGAAAAGCAAGAAGAGAAAAGAATCCAAAAATTTGAAGATAGTGTAAGGACCCTCTGGGACAACTTCAAGCGTACTAACATCAGAATTATGGGGGTGCCAGAAGAAGAGAGAGAGCAAGATAATGAAAACCTATTTGAAGAAATAATGACTGAAAACTTTCCACACCTTGTGAAAGAAATAAGACTTACAAGTCCAGGAAGTGCATAGAACCCCAAACAAAAGGAATCCAAAGAGGACCACACCAAGACATATCATAATTAAAATGCCAAGAGCAAAAGACGAGAGAATATTAAAAGCAGCAAGAAAAAAACAGTTACCTACTAGGGAGCATCCATACGATTGTCAGCTGATTTCTCAACAGAAACTATGCAGGCCAAATGGGAATGGCAAGAAATATTCAAAGTGATGAATAGCAAGAACCTACAACCAAGATTACTCTACCCAGCAAAGCTATCATTCAGAATTGAAGGGCAGATAAAGAGCTTCATAGATAAGAAAAAACTAATGGAGCTCATCAACACCAAACCTGTATTATATGAAATGTGGAAAGGTATTCTTTAAGAAGAGGAAGAAGAAAAAGGTAAAGATAATAATAAACAACAAATACTTATCTATCAACAAGTGAATCTAAAAATCGAGTAAATAAAAAAATCTGATGGACAGAATAAACTGGTGAATATAATAGAATCAGGGGCATAGTAAGGGAGTGGACTGACAATTCTCAGAGGGAAACGGGTGTGGGGGTGCAGGGAGATACTGAACAAAAATCATACACCTATCGATGAGGACAATGAGTTGGGGGGGAGATAAGGGTAGAGTGAGGGGTGGGAGCTGGTTGGAGGGGAGCTATGGGGGAAAAAAGAGGAACAATTGTAATAATATGAACAATAAAGATTTATTAGAGAGAGAGAGAGAGAGAGAGAGAGAGAGAGAGAGAGAGAGATATGTTAGAAATCGTGATTTTTCTGTATAACTTTCCAAACACTATTATATCATGGTGGTCAAATAAAATATTTTTGTGGGTTGACTCTGGCCTACAGGGCAAATAGTTTACAATCTCTGTTCTAAAACTTTGCAGCAAGATTAATAGCATGTACAGGTTTCCAGAGTTAGAAGAGCAAGAAACTGGGAAAGCCAGCAAGTAGACAGGGAGGGACTGGGCCAGGAGACAGTAAAAAGAAATTTAACTTTTAGAGGTAGAAAGTCTAATGGACTTAGGGTTGGACCAACTTCAGAGTTGAACCAGTTTGTATTAAAAAAAAACATAATAGGAATTCTTACAAAGTTATATTGCAAGGAGGTCCAGATTTAAAAAACAAAACAAAACTAGAATGTAAAGGTACCCTAACTGATTAAAAAAGAGTGGATATATGGTACACACATACACACACACACACACACACACACACACACACACACATACACGTTATTTTAGCTCTCTGTGTCTTTATTTTCTTATCATTAAATAGGAATATATATTGTGACATTTATGCATTTCAGTTCTCTATTATATGGTTTGGAACTTTATTTTCTATTTTTTCATATCACTTCTTTTTTTTTTTTAACCATTTTTAGTTATTTCTTCCTCAGTGCTATAGCTGTCCTTTCGTTCTTTTATTTTTCTCTTTCTGGATGCCATGTTCTTTGGAAGTTTGTTTAGACTAAGTTAATGGCCTTTTAGACTTCCTCCATGTGAATAGTTCACTTTTTGAATGATAAGAATTTTATGTCATGGAGGTGGGGGATGGGGAGTGTGGTAAGGGGGACTCCAGGATTTTAGAGATGCTTAGGTGGGGCATGGCCAAAAAAAAGGTTGGGAACCAATGCCCTAAACTATGAAGCTCTTCAGCCTTGCTGGGCTAAATCTATACAATGAGGAAGTCAGATCAAATGATAACTAAACTCCCTTCTAGATCTGACATTTTTATTCTACCAGGAAACCATCTAATTAGCTTATTTCAAAGCAATAGTAACAAAAAGGTAACACTGCTCACACTTATATGGTTTACTAAGCTAAGGTAGGAAAGTACAGTTTAGGCTTGGGATAGGTCAGAGAAACCATTCTAGTATGGAATAATGGGATAATCTGTAGATTAAACCCTGGCGGGGGGGGGGAGGGGGGTGAAGAGGACGGGATAGTGTTTAGTGTTTATTGATCCTTGGTGATTACATTTATTTCCAGGAGGCCTCCCAAGTAGGCCCAGAATTTATTCACATGCCCAACTTGTTATGCTAGAAAACATTTATTAGCCTGCTAAGGAACCACAATAAACTGTAAATCTAGAATCTTTAGAATACCAGTGACTCTTATCCTCTTGGGGGTCAAGGGTCTCTATGAGAATCTAGTAAATTTTCTTTCCCTGTCCTTGGTGCATGGGGGTCGGGGGCAAGGGAGGTGGTGGAGGAGGGATGTCATGTGTACTCATTCCCTAGACATTTTTTCCTCTTTACACTCTTTACCTGAGAATATGCTTGGAGGGACGGAGGGATGGAAGGAGGGGAGGGGGAAGGGAAAGGGAGAGGGAGAGGGAGAGAGGTGGTTTCCTCCTATATATGCCATGACTGAGGATCAAATCTGCAACCTAAGCATGTGCCCTGACCAGGAACCAAACCTGTAACCCTCTGGTGTATAGGATGATGCTCCAACCAACGGAACCACCAAGCCAGAGCAAACATCTTTCCCTAGACTTTAAGAATCCCTGAAATAGACCTATCCAGTTCCAGCTTATCCTCCCAGGGTATTCAGAACTGCCCCCAAGATCTGGGTTGGACTTTTGAGGTAGCTTTGTTTACTAGGAGACAAAACATGTATTGCAACTCAACATAATGGATCCTGCATGGAAAAGACAATAGGCCCTTTCTTCTTCTCTCCACACCAACATGTACTAAAAGAATTCAAACGGAAATTTAATCCAAAATACCAGTGGATGAAGACCAGAACCCCAAGAGTATTTCATGCCCCTTTTCTGCTTCATACCCATAAAATCACACAGAATCTCAGAAGAGTTTAAAGAAACAGGTAAAAATACTCCAGTCCTGAGAACACTGTGCTCCTCTGTTTATAAAAAAGGAATCTATCAAGGTTGCCAATTCACCTTATTAGATGACTTTTCTCCCATATGGGCTTAGGTACCAAAGAAACCATAAAACTTCACCCATTACTGAAGAAATAATCAAAACAAAATAATAACCCCCTTTTCCCCCATAGACTAGCAACAATTTTAAGTGTTGGTGAGAGTCTAGAGAAACATGTGGTCTTATGCACAGTTGGTAGCCTTATAAACCCGTACAGTCTTTGGTAGTGGTGGGACAATTTGACAATTTCATGAACAACACAGAAACACACACCCTTTGATACAGCTACTTCCTACAGATATTTCTGCAAAAGTAGGCCAAGTAGATGTGCAAGAGGAGCAATGCAGCATTGTCTACAACAAAAAGCCCTGACTGTTGGGTTTATCATATAAATGAAATATCATGTAGCCATTAAAAGAATATACTAGGTCTGTAAGTGCTGATAAAAGTAAAACTTCAATATATATTATTAATTGAGGGGTAAAAGGGAGCTGAGAATAATGGGCATTATTACATGATTCCTTTAGTCTACAGTTTTTAAAGGACACACATACATGACAGTATATGAAGTAAATTATGTTCCAGAAAGATACGTAAGAAACGATTCACTGTGGTTCCCTTCTGAGAGAGTGACTTCAGACCAGGATGTACAAACATTGGAAACATGTAAGTAAACGACATAAAAAAACAAAAGCTCTCAGGCATCTGGGGAAACTGGGCTGAAGATAGAAGGCAGGACTGAAGGAGGTTCTCACTGCTGCATCATTTATTTGCCTTGAATTGATCTTTCCAGAGTCCAGACTCCTCCTCAGCAAGGGGTGTGATTTCTCACACTGCCAGTCCCTTGGGAACATGGCTCCCCTGACTGCAGAGAGATTAGTTCACGTTAGGAGATGCCCAACTGAGACCAACTGCCAAACAGGTTCTCACAACCTTTGCTGGCTGATCACATTACCTGAGACTTGGAAGTGGAGAAAGAGGCTCACCTCTGAGGTTTTCGAATATCCCAGAGTCCCACTCCTTCCTTTGAATTAGCTGTGGCCAACAACCTGGGCTCCACAGGGTTAAACATGACACTGTGAAAGGCTGATGGGTAGTTTGCCAGGCAAAAAGGCTCTGTGAAGAGAGAAACTACTATCAGTCCATTTCAGGAACCTTTAGGCCAGGGGCAGGAAGACAACCAGCAACGTGAATGCGAGTAAGAGCACACCCTTTAATAACCACACCAACGGGCCAGAACCCCAGCTTGGTCATCCTTACTCACAAGTTCCCTTAAGTCCTGGCACACACTTTCTGCACACAGAAAAAGCAACTTATATACATATAAACAAACTTTAACTATAATATTCAAAAATACCAATGGTACCTATTCAGATTCTGTGATACAACAGGAATGATCACTGTAAATATTAAATAAGCTGCATTACAGTAAGTAAAACTGAATTCCCCATGAGCTGAAAAAATTCACCAATTAACTGGTAGGATTATTATACCCTAATTAAAATTTATGAGTTTTAAAAATTAAAAGTTTTTCCTGGCTGGAGTGGCTCAGTTTGTTGAGCATCATCCCATGCACTGAAAGATCATTGATATGATTCCCAGTCAGGGCACATGTCCAGGTTGCAGGTTCGGTCCCCAGTTCCTGGGGTGCATGTGGGAGGCAACTGATTAGTGTTTCCTCTCTCTCTCTCTCTCTCTCTCTCTCAATCAATCAATAAGAACATTTTTTTAAGTTTTAAAACTAAAAAAAATTAGTAAAGTTACTGTAAAACAATGAGAAAAATGAAGACAATATTACAGTATGCCCTCCTGATCAACTTCACCTAGAAATCATGCAGCCCTCTGCATATATTAGCTAGCTCCAAGTGAGGAAGGAATTACTTGTACCTGGGAAGATACACTCTTGTGGAAGTTGTTTAGAAGTAATAGAAAGCACTCCTGTCTGTAATTTCCACATGTGACACTTCACAGGGATGGGAGTTGGGAGTGGGGGAATCAGCCATCTCAGCCAGCAGGTATCTCAGACAAAGATAAATTTCACCTCCCAAGCTGCTGCTTACAGCTACCTTACCTGCCTGACCCTAAGAAAAAGCTTCAATAATGGGCATTTAACATTCCCAGCATGTTAAATGCTCAGAATATAGAATAATAAAAATACCCAGATCCTGTCAGACAAGGCATGCAGGAAAGTAACTATGTACCCAGGTGTGATCATGACAAAGCTGCACCAAGTGTGGGGTAGGTATGGCACTGGGGGAAAGAGCCTTTGAAGACAGACACAGTTAGAGAAAAATCTCTCTGCAGGAAATGAGCTGAAAAGATGCATCCCCGAAGAACGTTAGAGAACGTCAACATTCATGTCTTCGTTTTATACTCCAGAGACTCAAAGAAAACATTTGGAGGAGGAACTCACCCAGATAATCCCCTGTAAACAGTGTATGTAACATCATTTGTCACATAGACTGTGAAGGTGAGGTTCTGTGTTCTTTCAGCAAAAAACAAACCCCTGAAATTAGGATTCAAGAAAGTGCCTAACACCTCCTTCTCCGTAAATAAGGAAGAATGTGTGCATGCCAGAACCACACATAGAGCTGGCCCGTGCTTGCTAAGCTCCACGATGAAGCACATCTTCTGTTCCTTGGGGCCACTAAACACCAAGATACTGCGGTGTTTACTATGGGTACAGGGTTTGTGGTTGGAAAGAACTGGCAAGGGGCTTCACTTCTGACTACTTAGGGGTAAGGTGGAACCTCAGAAACACATATCTTCTCCCTATGTGAGGGTTTCCCCTCTCTTTAAATCATTCCCACCCAGGTTACTCAGGTCATAAACGAGATCTGCAATTAAGTTGATATCAAGCCCTTCAAAACAATCCAACAGCATTTTGCAAGTGACCCTACCTCCATGGGGAGACTCCCGGATGTCCCAGATGAGAACGCGGCCATCATCTGAGGAGCTGGCAAAAATGTTGTCATTCACTGGGCTTACTGACAAGCCATATACTGCATCTTCGTGAGCAAACACGTCCAACGTCTCACTGCTGAGAGACAGAGAACAGAGAGAAGCACACATATACACACAAACAGCCAGACTCCCAGCCCTCTACTCTAGTTCCTAGGGTAGGATTCCCTTTTATTTACAGGAGAAAGTTAACTTAACTAAACCCAAAGAGTAGTATATTTCCTTTAAAAGTAGGTATTCAAGCCCTAGCAGGTTTGGCTCCGTGGACAGAGCGTCGGCCTGCGGACTGAAGGGTCTCAGGATCAATTCCAGTCAAGGGCTCCTATACTTAGGTTGCAAGCTCAATCCCTAGCCTTGATTGGGGCACCTGTGGGAGGCCACTAATTGATATGTCTCTTCCATATTGATGTTTCTCTCTCTTTGTCTCTCTCCCTCCCTTCTATTCTCTCTAGAAATAAATGGAAAAATGTCCTCAGGTGAGGATTAACAATAATAATAGTAATAATAATAGTAGTAGTAGTAATAGTAGGTATTCACTTTCAGGTGAAAAAAATAAAAGTACATTAAAGAGGTTTTTTATAGATTTCATAGTAAGTTGTTTTTGGTGCTAAATGAACGTATTTAAAAGTAACTCACAGATGAGTTTCGTGTTTTCACTTACTACAGAATGCATCTGCTTGTACAGATCTGGGGTGCTGCTTGATTTCCAAAAATCAAAGGAAAGCTTTAACACAGCTAGGTGTGATGCCAGCTGAGTAAAGGAAGGATCTACTGGCAGTCTGGCACAGTAAGAGCTGTTGGCCAGGTTGCCTAAGTTCAGATCCTAGCATTACATAACCTTGTTTCCTCATCTGTAATTGAGACCTAATAGTATAGCCTCATAGAGTTATTGTAAAGATTAAATTGATCATTTTAAAAAATGTATATATATAATATATATTATTGATTTCAGAGAAGGGAGAGGGAGAGAAACATCAATGATGAGAGAGAATCATTGATCAGCTACTCCTGCTTGCCCCCTACTGAGGACTGAGTCTGAAACCCAGGCATGTACCTTGACCAGAAACAAACCTGAGACCCTTCAGTTCTATCCACTGAGCCAAACCAGCTAGGGTAGGATTAAATTTATTAATACATACAAAGCACTCATAAACATTAGCCATTATAACTATTATAAATTATTATTATGTTCCTTCCCTTCTAACTATCCTTTTAAGTTTTCTTCTGAAAACTGTATTTCATACCAACACGGCAAATTACTTTCTCTTTTTAATCAATAATTTATTTCAAAACTATTACAGGAATCTTCAAAAAAAGGAAAGCTGATTTCAAGGTTTGTTATTTTTTTTCCTCAGAAAACAAAAACTGTCACCTAAAGAAATATATGCCTCTCTTCATATGAAAAACAGAATCAATCACCTTCTCCTAGCAACAATTTACTTACCTTTCAACATCATGGAGGATAACTTGCTCATCATTTCCTATACGGGAAAAAAGCAGACAACTGATCATTCCTACAAAATGATCCCTTCCCGTATTATAATTTAGTATTTTAAGATTTTTCAGTGAAAATTAAATGTGAACAGAGTAAATGTTAGTACAAATTAGAAGTGTTAATTAGAAAAATATTTATAAAAATAATTTAACAATAGGACATTCTTTAGAGATTTTTAAAAAGCATAATAGCAACTAATTACAACAGTTTCTACAATATATTATCCAGTGGAGAATGTAAAAAAAAAAAAAAAAAAAAAAAAAAAAGCTGTGGCCATTAAGGAAAAAAGTAAATGATCACAGGCAAATCCATTCAAGCTAGCTTTTTTTATTTCTTTATTTTTTTAAGCAAACACTCATTAACTGTGAGACCCTGAATAGTATTTGTGACTTTTTGATGCCTCTGTT
Source organism: Lasiurus borealis (assembly GCA_004026805.1). NCBI lineage: Eukaryota > Metazoa > Chordata > Mammalia > Chiroptera > Vespertilionidae > Lasiurus > Lasiurus borealis. The sequence continues at coordinate 23,439 of PVJN01014376.1, read as the reverse complement.
TTTTATCTGCAAAATATGTATAATAATTGTACCTACTTCATAGGCTTACTGTGAGGATAAGAGCACATTTGTAAAAGCATTCAGAATAGGGCTGAGCACTTAATAAGTCCCCAACAGATGTTTGCAACTATTCACATCCTCATCTATAGCATTAAAATTTGATGACTACATGATTCTAATGGGAAAGTTCTTATCCACAACTTTTGTCTCTTGCATTTTTTTATACTATCAAGAAATCTAAAAACACTACATTCATGATTATGTGTAGTGCTATCTTCAATTAGATAATATAGCAAAAAAATAATAACTTAAATATGAAAAGACAGAAAATAAAATACTTCCCATTTTGTGCTGAAAGCACAACCAAAAGAAAAGTTAGCAGTGACCCTGACCATCTTAAATCTCTGGCTATAAACTCTCTTGTGGTGCATATCAAGTGAATCAAACCTATACTAATTAATGCCTTTCAGGCAAAAGGCACTGCCAAGGTGCTGAGGATATCAGAAGAATAAGATTCTGCCCAGCCTTGAGGAACTCACATTCCAACTACACAAATAATTAACAGTGTACAAGATAAGATATCTTGTATCAATATGCTTCGAATGGGGACACAGATAAAGAAGCAATTATTTCCTTCAAGAGCAGGATAAAAGTGCATGGCAGAAAGGAAGAATATTTTTATGGGAAAGGAGACATTTGAACAGAAATGTTAGGGAAACTGGTGGGAACTGGACAAATAATTATGACCCATGGAGGAATAGCATGAGCAAAAGGCACAAGAGCACCTAAGATGGTAAGTGGTTTAGTGGGCTAGAGTACAAGATACAAGGGCAAGGAGATGAAGCCAGAGAAGAAAACTAGGGTTTAGACATTATCCTACGGACACTATAGAGTCAAAGATTCACATAGTTATACCTTTATTGTTAAACTCATAGACATAGATAGCAATATAGTGATTACCAAAGAGAAAGGAGGGTGGGGTGTTAGAGGGGTATAGGAGGAGATAAATGGTGGTGAAGAAGACTTGACTTGGGATAGTGAACACACAATACAATATACAGATGATGTATATTGTACACCTGAAACCTATATAATTTTATTAACCAATGTTACCACAATAAATTCAATAACAGAAAAAAAAAACTTTATTTTTGGGAAAAAAATGTGAATAAGCAAAGAAATTGAAGAAGGGGTAAAGACAGGAAGCAAATATGACAGGAGGACATTGCAATATAGTCCAGGACAAAGATAAGGACCTGAATCAGAGCAGTGGGTATAGGAAGAGAGCAGAAACTAAAGAATGAATGAGAGGCTTTCAAGTCTAGCCATCGACTAAATGAATGTGTAAATAAATTTTAAAAAAGGCATGTTTGAGAATGACTTCAAGGTTTCTATTAAGCCAAAACTGGTTTGGCTCAGTGGATAGAGCGTCGGCCTGCGGACTGAAAGGTCCCAGGTTCGATTCCGGTCAAGGGCATGTACCTTGGTTGCAGGCACATCCTCAGTAAGGAGTGTGCAAGAGGCAGCTGAATCAATGTTTCTCTCTCATCGATGTTTCTTACTCTCTATCGCTCTCCCTTCCTCTCTGTAAAAAATCAATAAAATATTTATTAAAAAAAAGTTTCTATTAAGCTGAACTATGTGAAATTGCCATTTCTGTAAGTTGAAAATGCTTCAATGTCAATAGTTTCTTTTTTTTTTCCTTTTTAAAAATATATTTTTATTGATTTCAGAGAAGGGAGAGGGGGAGAGAGAGAAAAACATCAATGATGAGAATCATCAACTGGCTGCCTCTTGGATACTCCTTATTGGGTATTGAGCCCACAGCCCGGGCAATCTAATCATGACCTCCTGGAACCACTGAACCAAGTGGGCCAGACAGCAGTTGCTTAAAGTGAAAACTAACAGAAAAACAAGTAGGTGAGTGGGGATAATAACTGAGAAAGGAAATCCAGGGAATAAGAGGAATATTTGTGCAGGAGAGGATAACTAATAATCTTGGTTTTAGATCTATTACATTTAAATTGCTTCTGGAACACATAGGGAAATCTGCAGTGCAGAAGAGAGGTCAGGACTAGAAATGTGCTGGTCAGAAAGGAGTATGGTTAATGGAAACCTTCACCCAGCGGCTGGCTTGTGCTCAATTGTACCCTGGCACAATGTTTTCAAACGGGAGCCATTCATGGGTCAGAAGATTGACTTGAGTCACAAACTTTAAAATCTTTAAAAGTGAAATAGAACAGCATAAAAAAAAAATTAGAGTGCACCACACATAGTAAGGTTAAGTATTATTTCAAATACGTGTGTGTGTGTGTATGTGTGTGTGTGTATGTGTGTGTGTGTGTGTTTCTGTATAGCAGATCGCAATGTAAAGTTTTCTATCAAAAAAGAGAGAAATAATGAGAGCAAAAGAACAGAAGGAAAGGAGAGAAGGCAGAAGGGAGGAAGGAAAGAAGAAAGGAAAAAAGGGAGGAAGAGAGGGATATATTACTCTAATACAGTCTAAATTACTGTAATGCAGAGAAGACAAGCTATGGAAAACTAGGAATTCCACAGAACAATAAAGGAAAATTTGGAGTAATTTTAGCATTCCTTTATGTAAAATATCGGCCCCAGTGAAACTTCCCAATGTGGAAAGTCTCCCTTCTTCTCACCTCCAGAGAATACTTTGGTGTTCCCACTGTTGAAAGCCAGGCAGAAAATGTTAGAATGATGCTCTCCTTTGAGCTGTATGGGCTTGACTCTGGAGTGGATAGCTTGTTCCATGTGCCATAGCAGAACCCGGCGATCATCTCCTCCTTAACAGGGGAGTAAGAATTCAGGGTTAAAACAGCCGATGACATTTCAAGGCTGACACTCGGTTTTGCCAGCTTTGAATCCCATTCTTTCCAAAACGGCATCTCCTCAACCCCGAGAGATTCTGATGGGGCACATAAACCCAGGACTCTACCCCCTTAACCATCAATAGACATCACCCCTACACCACTCACGTTTCCCCAGGAATTAAATCTTGTACAAACAGAAATTGAAAGATATAAGTACAGGTACTGAAATCCTCAAATTCACTCCGTTCCTGACTTGCGAGAGAACATAAATATTTCATCATTTACTACCTAAAATCCTTCACTAATATCTTTTTGAGAGGAGGTGGAGGGAGTCTTAAAGAACCTTAGTTGGTTTCTAGTGCTTGTAACAAAAGGCCTTAGATATTTGCAGCACCCTAGTTTTCAAAGCACTCTCTTTGATGTGATCTCATTGACTGTGGACACTATACAAATGACAACTAAGGAATTGCCTATCACAGTAGCAGAACCTAGACAGAACCCGGGTCTCATGAAGCTCAGTCCAGCTTTTGTCACTGCATAACTAATTCCCAATAGTCTGAATTAGATGAGCAATATTACACTATGCGAGCCAGTTCCTAGAGAATAATATCTATGTTCTATATATTCTTTATATTTGCAGACACATTAAAAATGTCTGGAAGGATAAACTACAGACTGTTAACAGTGTTAACAGTGGTTACTATTTCAGGGAATAAGATTAAAAAAGAGGTAGAGGACAAATTCGAGGGTTTTTACTTTTACTTTATATATTTGGCACTGACTGTTTGACTTTTTATTACAAGCCTATATTATATTCCTAATAAAATTTTAGATTACAATAGGAGCAAACACAGACAGCAAACCATAGGAAGCTCTGTACCTCTGCCTCCCCTCCTCCATTCAACACAACAGACATAATTATAGCACATCCACTCCACACAGAGGCATACCACACAGCCATTAAATCACTAGATCTTTTTCTTTTCTACAGTGAATTTTTTTTTATCCTCACCTGAGGAAATGTTTTCATTGACTTTAGAGAGAAAAGGAGGGAGAGATGGAGGGAGAAGAGGAAGTGAGGGAATGGGAGAAAAAGAAGGAGAGAAAGAGAAACACTGACCAGTTGCCTCTCATGCAAGGCGCTCACCCTATGCTCTCATATTGGGGATCGAGCTGCAACCCAGGCATATGCTCTGACAGGAGCTTGAACCCACAACCTCTTGATCCACAGGATGACGCCCAACTAGACCCATATTGGCCAGGGCTAAAAGTGAATTTAAATTTTTCAAAAATTTATTTTTTACTTCAGAGAACAGAGAGATCAGGGTGAATGGCAGGGTCCAGGAAGGCTGCACTGAGAAGCCTGTAACCTTGGTTAAGATGTGGGAATTCATTCCAGATGAAAATTCCTTCCTAATTCTCTTTCTTCTGTTCTAGTCTACTGCATTTTAAAGTAATTAGCAGCACAGTATGGTTCAGTGGATAGAGTGTCGGCCTGCGGACTGAAAGGTCCCAGGTTCCATTTCAGTCAAGGGCATGTACCTTGGTTTCGGGCACATTCCCAGTAGGTGTGCAGGAGAGAAGGCAGCTGATCAATGTTTCTTTCTCATCAATGTTTCTAACTCTATCCTCTCCCTTCCTCTCGTAAAAAATCAATGAAATATATTTTAAAAAATAAAATGATGTGCAGCGCCTTCCCATTTATTATTTTAATTTTCTGAAGAACTTTGTTAGGAAATTAAATTTCTTTTCCCTTTTGACCAAAAACAGAAACCTACAAAGGATAAAGTGACTTTGCTAAGACAAATATCCATTTAACTCCCTACTTTCGATTCTTTTGTGTATATAATATTGAGAAACTTTTGTTTTAATTTATACCTTCTTGTACTACTTGACTTTTTGCCGTACACATATTTCCTTTAATATTAATTAAAATATATACTAGAAGTATTGGTCAAATCATACTCATTCTTCCTCTCCTAAAAAAACACAACACGTTAATTCTTTGTTTCAAGTTCCTTCTTCCTTCCATTGTTGATCAAAATCAAGTTCTGTCTCTTCCTTGAAAGTATTTCATTGTCTACCAGATGCTCCCTAAGTATAGTCCACAGTGTTCTGTGTTTATAATTTACCTACTTCAAGTCTGAGTTCTCTGGCCTGGGGTAAGATGATCTAAATTCTGTATCTCTTACAAGTTAAGATCATTAAAGCAAAGGTTTCAGTTTTTGTTGTTTTATTTTAATGAGAGATGTCACAAAGTAGTTTGTTTTACTCTGTGGAGACTTTAATTCTACATAGTCTCTTATTGTGTTCCCCAACACTGAGGCCACAGGTCAGAGACCTATTACTGCTTTTGCTACTATCTTAATATATAAAAACCCTGGGTCCGTCACATCCTCAATGACCAGGAGGCTCAACCAACCTGAAGTCAGTCCTGCAGTCAGTGCTGGGTTGCCATGGTGACCCAGCGCTGACTGCTATGGCTGCAGGCACAGTGACCCAGCACTAACGGCTGAGGGGGCTGCGAATCAGGGCAAGAGAGAGGCCTGAAGAGAGAAGAAGGGTCTGATCCATAGCCTCTGTGGCACTGTTGATCAGTACTTGCCTCTCTCTTTAGCTCCGGGCCTGGTCAGCAGCCATGCCTCCATTTCTCTTCTGGCCTCCACAGGACTGCTAATTAGCCCTGCCTTTCTGATCAGATCCTGTTGACTGGCATAGACACTGACCAATCAAAACCAAATCTGAGTCAATTGTGAGGAGGCAATGGCTGCCTAGGAGGTGAAGCTTTTGACACTGACTGGCATAGAAACTGACAAGTCAGAACCAAATTGGCTGGCAGAAGAGGGCAGTTTCGGGTGAGATCAGGCCAGCAGGGGAGAGCAGTTAGGGATGATCAGGGCAGCTTTGGGACGAGATCAGGCTGGCAGGGGAAGGCAGTTGGGGGACCATCAGGCCAGAGGGCAGTTGGGGGCCATCAGGGGAGGGCAGTTGGGGGTGACCAGGCCAGCAGTCATATATCTCCCGAGGGGCCCCAGATTGGAGAGGGAGCAGGCTGGGCTGAGGGATACCCTCCCCTAGTGCACAAATTTCATGCACCAGGCCTCTAGTGTATCTTATACTAATTAGAGAACAATTTATTTGTGTCCAAGTCTCTGTCAAAAGTACAAAATTAACAAATAGAGGCTTGTGTATTTCTTTTATTTTCTCATGATTCTAATCTAATCTCCCCAAGCCTGAGTTTCTCCAAATATAAAATGAGGATCATAATAGCTCTACCCTCAGTTTTTTAAATTTTTAAAATATATTTCTTTATTAATTTCAGAGGGGAAGGGAGAAGGAGAGAGAGAGATAGACACATCAATGATGAGAGAGAATCATTGATTGGCTGCCTCTTGCACTCTCTCCATTGGGGATCAAGCCTGCAACCCAGGCATGTGCTCTTAGCTAGAATCAAACCTGGGACCCTTCAGTCCGCAGGCTGACACTCTATCCACTGAGCCAAGCCGGCTAGGGCTACCCTCATAGTTTTTTAGGTTATAAAGCCAAGTACCATAGAGTTAACCTGCCAATGTCACACAGTAAGTAAAGTGCTTAAGATTTAAAAGCAAGCAATTAAGACTCCATAATTCCCCCTCTTAACCAGTACTCTGGATTGTCTGCCTTATAGAACAACAACAAAACCCCATAACTGACAAAGCATATTCATCTGACAGACAACTGTCTTGGTAGCAAACTCAAAAATGTGTAGGTAAGAATAACACAAGGGACCATAGCAATAGAAACAGAAGCCAATTTAACTGGAATAATCAGAGGGGCCAGGGGTAGGTAGCATTTATATTTAAAGAGCACTTGTTTCCAAAGAATTTATGAACTATAAGCAGAAACTATGCACACCCTCACACCATACTGTAACAAAAGAAATTATTTAACATTCTTATTTTACAGCCCAGAAAAGCTGAGGAACAGAAGGAAAGAATTTGTTTCGGGTTTCCTCCTCAGAGCCAGCCAAGCACAAGACAGAACTGAGAAAGCACTCTGAATCACATGCTCCAGCTCCACAACACCATTTGAAGAGCAACAAACCCAAAACATTTAAATGTCCATCAAGAGAAGCCTGGTTACAATGATTGTTCAGTGAAATAAGCCAAACACAGAAGGACAAGCACTGTGTGATTCCATTTATATGAGCTACCTATAGTAGTCAAATTCATAGTGACATAAAGTAGAATGGTGGCCCAGCTGGTGTGGCTCAATTGGTTGAGCATCAACCTATGAACCAGGAGGTCATGGTTCAATTTCCAGTCAGGTCACATGCCTGGGTTGTCTCCTCGATCCCCAGTGGGGGCATGCAGGTGGCAGCTGATCAATGATTCTCTCTGATCATTTATGTTTCTATTTCTTTCTCCCTTTCTGATATATATATTTTAAAGAAGAATGTTGGACTCCTGGGCCTGGGGTGAGGGGCAATATGGAGTTGTTTAATAGGTATAGAGTTTCAGTTTTATAAAATGAAAAAGTTCTGGAGACAGATGGTGGTAACGGTTGTATAGCAATGTGAATTACTTAATGCCATTGAACAGTACATTTAAAAAAATAGTTAAAAGAGCCTCGGCTGGTGTGCCTCAGTTGGTTGGGCATCATCCCATGCACCAAAAGATTGCCAGTTCAATTCCAGATCAGGGAACATGACTGGTTTGAGGGCTTGATCCCCAGTGGAGGAGCAGGGAGAAGGCAGCCGATCAATGTGATAAATATCAACTATCTCCCAGGTTGTTGCGTGAGTTAATATATATATCTACCTATACATAAAAGCCTAATATGCACATAGACCGAATGGTGGAACAACCAAACAACCAATCGCTATGACGTGCGCTGACTACCAGGGGGCGCACATGGAACATGGTGGGTATCGGCTGCAGCAGGATGGTGGAACAGTTGAGCGGGTCCCCAGACCAAGGCGGGGTTCTGGTCACTGTCATCGGGATGAACCTCTGGTGATTACTGAAAATTCTTGCTCCAGTGTGCTGCAGTACTGCCGGACGCTCGCACCGGCTGCTGCGCCTAAGCAGCTGCTCGCACATGCTGTTGGCACCTGGCACTGGGGCCAACCTCCTGACTCCATCAGCAGGTGTGGCAGCTGCTGGCCCCGATCATCCCTCAGGGCTTCTCCACCTCCCTGTTCCTGAGGGGCAATTGGGGCTGGAGCGCCTCTCGCACCCACTGCTGGCAACAGCCCTGCTCGCACCTGCAACTGGCACCAGAGTGGCTGCTCGCACTTGCTGCCATCTCCAGTCCCAGTAACTCGGCGCCATCAGCGGGTGCCAGCAGCGGTGCCAGCCCAATCGCCCCTGAGGGTTTCTCCACCGCCCCCTGCTCCTGAGGAGCAGTAAGGGCAGCAGCCGCTGCTCACACCTGATGACAGTGCGGGCGCCACTCGCACCCACGGCTGGCAGCAGCCTCAATCATTCTGCGCGTCAGCAGGTGCAAGCAGGGCTAGCGCCATCAGCACGTGGGAATGGCCACAGCAGGAGCAGGGCTGCCAGCAGACAGGGGACTGGGGGCTGCGGTGAGAGGGGGTAGGTGGGGGCATGAAAGATTGTACCAGCCTCCTTTTAAGGTGCACAAATTTGTGCACTAGCCCCCTAGTCCTATATAATAAAGAGGTAAGATGCAAATTAACCCTCATGCCATCAAAAGATGGCTGTGCCCACAGCAGAAGCAGGGTTCCCATAACAAGCAATCACGCACTCCACCTGGCAGGGCTTGATGGGGGACCTCAGGCCACATCCCCCACCCCAGCACCAGGCTGGGGAACCTGAGGACACACTCCCTGCCTGGCATGAGCTGGGGGACCTGAGGCTGCACCCCAGCCTGGCGCCAAGCCAGGGGACCTGAGGCTGCACCCCCCCCCAACTCCCAATCCAGTGGGCTTGACAGGGTAGGGGCTGGGGCCAGCTGGGTCTGGGTCTGGCGTGATTTTGAGGCATGCACGGGTGGGCAGGTACTTGACTCTGGGTCCCATGGTGCACCCGACTTGACAGGAGGAAGATTTTCATATACACTTTACTAATTTTCTTTCATCTCTGACACTTCTATTATAGAGAAAGGGCAAATAGAAATATTAAAATATTTCCTCTAATTAATTCTCTTTTAATGTGTATGAATTTCATGCACTGGGCCTCTAATCTATATATAGAGAGAGAGGTAGTAATATGCAAATCAGATGGGACACTGTAATAGTCAGGACCAGTCAGTAAGAGGTTGCATGCACAGGTGAGGCTTGGAGTGGAGACAGAGGCAGGGGGGCTGCCAGAGCAGAAACAGGCAGGGGGGCCTGAGTCAGCCCCAGAGTGGACACAGGCAGGGGGGCCTGAGGCTGCTGCAGCTGGGGCGCACCAGCAATCCCACCTCTGCGTGTGAGCTGCAGAGGAAACACCTTTTCTGATCGCTCATTGGCTAAGCTCCTGGTACACTCCTTACAGTGTTCTTGGTAACTTGGGTAATAAGAATCTAAGAAAGTGATCTAGGGTTTTTCCACCTCACTGCTAGAGGAAAAAACGAAAAGTATGTTGCTGGAGGAGCTAAGAAATGTCATATCTTGCCCTAGCCAATTTGGCTGAGTGGATAGAGCCTCGGCTTGCAGACTGCAGGATCTGGGATCGATTCTGATCAAAGGCATGCATCTGGTTGCAGGCTCCTTCTGGCCTGCAGTTTCTATTGAGAAACTAGCTGACAGTGACATGGGTACTCCCTTGTAGGTAACTGTTTTTTCCTTGCTACTTTTAATATTCTCTTCTTGTCTTTTGCCCTTTACATTTTAATTATGATGTGTCTTGGTGTGGTCCTCTTTGGATCCCTCTTGTTTGGGGTTCTCTGCACTTTCTGGACTTGTACGTCTATTTCTTTCACCAGGTGGGGGACGTTTTCTGTCATTATTTCTTCAAATAGATTTTCAATATCTTGCTCTCTTCTTCTGGCACCCCCATAATTTGGATATTGGTACGCTTGAAGTTATCTCAGAGGCTTCTTATACTATCTTCACTTTTTTTAATTCTTTTTTCTTTTTGCTCTTGTGGTTGGGTATTTTTTGCTTCCTCAGATTTCAAATCATTGATTTGATTTTTGGGATCCTCTAGTCTACTGTTGAATTCTTGTATATTATTTGTCAATTATTTTTTAATAGAAAATGTTTAAAAATATGATTTCATAGATATTATATGTTTCTTTCAAACACTGTGTTTTAAAATATTTTTTTTATTGATTTCAGAGAGGAAAGGAGAAGGAAGAGATAGAAACATCAATAATGAGAAAGAACCATTGACTGGCTGCCTCCTGCATGCCCCCAACTGGGGATCAGGCCTGCAACCCGGGCATGTGCCCTGACTGGGAATCAAATTGTGACCTCCTTGTTCATAGGTTTATGCTCAAACCACTGAACCATGTGACTCAGCCCTTCAAGCATTGTTTTAAGAGAAGTCAACTAAACAAAAAAGTTAAGTAATACCACAGGAGATACCCCTTACATATGACAAAAGTGAAAAAAAAGTAGAGCTCAAACTTCTGAAATTTAGAAGTTATCAGGAGCCTTTATTACAACTACAGTTCCTTATGGGAATGCCTCTAAATTTAAGGCTGGGATTTGATAACACACCCACATGCAAATAGGGTAACTACGCAAATAGGAGAGTGTGACTATTGTAAGAAAGTTGCAATCTAATCCGCTGTGAAGTAATCAGCCTAAAGAAAGACTACAAAAATGGCCAAAAAGAAGATAAAAATATTCACTCACTAATAAGCAAGGTTATATGAGAACTGAAGCAGTAATAATTCCTTAAATGATACAATTTTTCACATGCTGAGTGAATTGGCAAAGATTCAATGATGCTCAGCAATAACAATGAACTGGCACAAGTATAAATTACTTTGTTCAGCCACCTTAGAAGGCAAATATATAAGTATTTTATAAGTATAAAAAGACATTCATATCCTTTGACCCAGAATCCCATTTTTAAGATTTTATTCTAAGGCGCAAACAACAAATTTTCACAAAAGCTTAGCTACAAAAATTGTAATGAAAGCAAAAAATAAATAGAATGAGAGAAATAGTCAAATTCTGATATAGGCCCTGGAAAGGATATAATGCTGCCATAATATCATGCTTTAGAATAGTAGTTCTCAGACTGTTCCATGAACTCCAGGAGAACTGCAAAGTTGGAACTATTTTCATAATGACACTAAAATGTTATTTGCCTTTTTCACTGTGTTGACATTGCAGTGATAGTGCAAAAGCAATGGTGATTTGTAAAACTACTGGTGTCTCAGCGCTAATGAAGGCAGTACAGCAAACTGTACTAGTCATCAGGGTATCCTTAATTGCCATATGCTGGCAGTAAAAACAAATGTCAATTTTACTTAGGTCCTTGATGAAGCAGTAAAAATAATTTTATCACATTTCAACCAGAGTTCACCTCTTAATACTCTGCATGATGAAATGGGAATTGTACACATAAAGCATTTCCACTGAATAGTGAAGAGCAATGGTTATTTTATGGAAAAACGTGTGTGATAGCTTTCATTGTGAGCTGAACTGCTTGCTTTTTTCATGAAATACCATTTTTACTTAATACAACTGACAAACTATGGTTATTTGTGAGTATTTGGCAGATATTTTCTCAAAAAACTAACAAGATGAACCTGTCACTTTAAGGAAAACAACTGGAAGGATTTGTTAGCCAGTGATAAAATTCCGAAAACCTGTATTCACAATAGCAAGAGCTATCATCTCCCAAATACTTAAAAACATTTCTGATGAGATTGGTGGTGACAGGAATAAATATAGTTTCTTTTCTTAAAAAAGAAAGAAAGAAAGAAATGTTTTTATTGATTTCAGAGAGGAAGGGCTTGGGAAAGAGAGATAGAAACCTCAATGGCCGAAACCAGTGTGGGTCAGGGGATAGAGCGTTGGCCTGCAGATCGAAAGGTCCTGGGTTCGATTCCAGTAAAAAGTATGTATCTTGGTTGCGGGCACATCCCCAGTGGGGTGTGTGCAGGAGGCGGCTGATCAATGTCTCTCTCTCACTGATGTTTCTAACTCTCTATCCCTCTCCCTTCTTCTATGTGAAAAATCAATAAAATATATATATACTTTTATTTTTATTTTTTTAAATGTATTTTATTGATTTTTTACAGAGAGGAAAGGAGAGAGATAGAAAGTCAGAAACATCGATGAGAAAGAGACATCGACCAGCCACCTCCTGCACACCCCACAGTGGAGATGTGCCTGCAAGCAAGGTACATGCCCCCAACCGGAATCGAACCCGGGACGTTTCAGTCCGCAAGCCGACGCTCTATCCACTGAGCCAAACCGGTCTCGGCAAAATATATTTTTTTAAAAAAAGAAAAAGAAACATCAATGATGAAAGAGAAATATCCATTGGCTGCCTCCTACACACCCACTATTGGAAATCGAACCTAAAACCCAGGCATGTACCCTGATTGGGAATGAAACCATGACCTCTTGGTTCATGGGTTGACACTCAATCACTGAGCCACACTGATAGGGCTGATTTCCTAAAATATACTAGTATAGTGGAACGTGTCAAGATTTGGAAAATTGGCATGACTCAGCAAACCACTATCTTCTAAATGACCAATGCGTGAGGTTAAAAAACAATACATAGGACTCTTCTAATCCTTTACCAACCCTATGAAGCAGGTATTGTCACCCTTTTATCCAGGTGCGAGATACAAAAAGAGTGTGAGCTGGGATCTGAACTAGGTGGTCTGGCTCCAGAGATTGCACTTTACCAACATATAACTCAGCCTTTCAAATACAGCACGGGCCAGGCAGCAAAGCTACCAGATAAAATGGCATACTGGAGAATACACCACCCTTTTTTATTTATTTTATTTTTGTTAATCCTCATCTAAGGGTATTTTTCCCATAGCTTTTCAGAGAGTGGAAAGAAAGGAGGGAGTGGGAGAGACACACAGGAGAGAAACATTGATGTGAGAGAGACAAATCAATTGGTTGCCACACATGCCCCCAACTAACCACTGAGCAAGGCTTGCCAGCAATACACAACTCTTTTTAAAGGACAAGCCACTACTCGTCTCTGGCCAGTTATTGCCATAGAGCAGGGGTGGGGAATCATTTTTCTGCCAAGGGCCATTTGGATATTTATAACATCACTAGAGGCCCGGTGCATAAAATTCATGCAAGGGGGTAGGGGGAGGTCCCTCAGCCTGGCCTGCACCCTCTCCAATCTGGGACCCCTTGGAGGATGTCAGACTGCCAGTTTAGGCTAACTGCCTCTGCCTGCTGGCCTGATCTTCCCTAACTTGCCCCCTGCCAGTCTGATCTTCCCTAACTTGCCCCCTGTGCCAGCCTGATTGCCCCTAACTTGCCCCCCTGCCAGCCTGATCAACACTAACTGCCTCTGCCTCAGCCCCGGCCTAAGCCACAGTCTGGCCTCTCTGCATGAGGTAACCTGGTGGATCAGAGGAAGGCACTGCCCCCATTATCCCACCGCTGCTGCCACTGCTGGCCTGAGCCTTGGCCCTTCACAGCAGCTGCAGCTTTGTCTTAAATTAGCATGTTACCCTTTTATTAGTATAGCTTTACAGACCATACAAAAGTATCAACTTAAAAATTAGCCTGCTAGGAGGCAGCCAATCAATAATTCTCTCATCATTGATGTTCTCTCTCTCCCTCTCACTTCCTCTCTGAAATTAATAAAACTATACTAAAAAAAGTTAGCCTGCTATATTCGATCAAACAATAAACACCCTTAATGCCTTGGCAGGGCCAGACCAAATGACTTTGGGGGGACTAATATGGTCCACAGGCCAATGGTTCCTCACCCCTGCCATAGAGGACTGCAAGTTCCAAGTTGCCTGATGTTCCAATTTTTCAAAAGAAATCAGCAACCTGAGGGGAAGGCTTTCAAGACAGACCAATAATTTTCTTTAAATATATTGTTTTATTGGTTTCAGAGGGGAAGGGAGAGGAAGAGATAGAAACATCAATGATTTTTTTATATATATTTTATTGATTTTTACAGAGAGGAAGGGAGATAGTTAGAAACATCGATGAGAGAGAAACATCAATCAGCTACCTCCTGCACACCCCCTACTGGGGATGTGCCCTTGACCGGAATCGAACCTGGGACCTTTCAGTCCAAGGCCAATGCTCTATCCACTGAGCCAACCGGTTTCAGCCAGACTAATAATTTTTAATGTCACAGACTATGCAAAGTTCTCTGCTATGGTTTTAGATTATACATTGTAACTCATATTTAAGAAACTTCCACTTGTTGAGTTCTGATAGAGTACAAAAGAAGAACATACACAATTATTTGATAAGGCATTCAAATATCTTCTCCTTTTCTAATTACATATTTGTTTAAAGCTATATTTTCTTCATATATATCAGCTAAACGAATATTTCACAAAAGAGTAAACATAAATGTCTTCATAACATTTATTATAACATTTAAAGAGATTTGGAAAAGTGTAACAATGCTACTCCTGTCATTATATTTTTATTTTAGAAGTTATTTAATTAAAATGTTATTGTTAATATAACACTTATTATTGCTATTCTTTTAGTAAAAGCCATCTTTTAAAAAAACAAATAGATCTCTTAAAAAAAGTTTTTATTTCAGAAAGAGGGAATGATAGAAACACCAACAACGAGGGAAAATCAATGATTGGCTGCCTCCTGTATGTCCCCTACTGGGATCAAGCCACCAATCCAGGCACATGCCCTGACTGGAAATCCAACCAGTGACCTCTCGGTGTATGGGAGGACATTCAACCAACTGAGCCACCCTGGCCAGAACTACTACTACTATTTTCAAATAAACTTTTAAACTTTCTCAGCTTTAAATTTTAATACAATAAAAATAAATAAATATGACCCACATAAATAGAAATTCTTTGAGGTCTTTGATGATTTGAAAGAATGTAAACTGTTCCTGAGACCAAAGAGTTTGAGAAGTTTTGCTTTAGAACAACGGTTCTCAACCAGAGTAATTTTGCTAACCAGGGAGCTTTTGGCAATGTCCCATGAAATTTCTGATTGTCATAACTAGGGGGATGCTACTTGGTATATACTAACTAAAGGCCAGGGGTGCTGCTGAAGAGCCTACAATGCACAGGACAGCCCTCATAACAAAGAATTATCCAGCCCAAAATCTAAACACTGTTGAGGTTAGAAACTCTGCTTTTCAAGAATATTCAGTGACCTAAGAAAAATGTTAATATTATGTAAGAGAAAGGTTACAAAACAGCAGAGATGGCCTAATTCCACTTTTATTTTTAAAATATGTACATACTATCTAATAAAAGAGTAATATGCAAATTAACCATCACTCCCACTACACCCACAAGCCAAGCCCACCAGCCAATTAGGAGCAAGTATGCAAGTTAAACCAACCAAGATAGCTGTAGCCATGGAGAGAGCAGGAGGCTTGAGTTGCCCCTGTCAATGGAGGAAGCCAAGCTTTCCATACACCTTGGCCTGCCTTGGCCTCCACTCAAGGCTACGAAGTTTTAATTATAGGAGATAAATAAATCCCAGATACCAGGGCCTCTGCCTGGGTCGCTGGGGGTCATGGCCAGCCTGCAAACCACCACAGAGCCCTTGCCCAGACCACCCCACTCCCCAAGGGAATCCCCACCCTGATCCAGGACACCCTTCAGGGAAAACCAGCTGGCCCCTGCCCATGCACCAGGCCTCTATCCTATCTAATAAAATAATATGCAAATTAACTATCACTCCAACACACAAGATGTCTGCCCCCATGTGGACACAAGATGTCCGTCACAAGATGGCCAGCAGAGGGCAGTTGGGGGCGGTCAAGCTACAGAGGAGGGCAGTTAGGGATAACCAGGCCAACAGAGGAGGGAAGTTGGGGGCAACCGGGCCTACAGGGAAGGGCAGTTGTGGGGCCGGGGACCAGGCCTACAGGGGAGGACAATTAGGGGGAGAACAGGCCTGTAGGGGAGGGCAGTTAAGGTCAAACAGGCTGGCAAGGGAGTGGTTAGGGGGTGATCAGACTGGCAGGCAGAAGCGATTAGGGGCAATCAGGAAGGCCGACAGGCAAGCAGTTGGGAGCCAGCAGTCCTGAATTGTGAGAAGGATGTCCAACTGCTCTCGAGGGGTCCCAGATTGGAGAGGGTGCAGGCTGGGCTGAGAAACACACCTCCCTGTGCATGAGTTTCATGAACTGGGCCTCTGGTATGCATATAAAAAAGCTAAAATATTTCTCATGTGTTAAAAATGGTCATCCAGAGTAAGTGGAACACTTCTTACTTTCTTTAAATACCTTTATTTTCCAAATTAATTAACATATTTTAAAAACTTATAAGTGGGAAGCCTATCTTATAAGTGGTGTATTCTGATTACTTTTATGATTCAATAGGAAATTCTCAATAGTAAAATATGGAATTAGTGAAATGTCCAAAAACAAAGGTATCAAAAAAAAGAGAAGAAAGAAGAAAGGAGGGAGGAGGGAGGAGGAGGAGAAGGGGAAAAAGAAAAAGAAGAGGAAGAAGAAAAGAAAGAAAGGTACTCCAGACCAAGAAAGAAGAAAGAAGAAAGAAAGAAGAAAGAAGGAAGAAAGGAGGAAGAAGGAGGAGAAAGGAGGAGGAGGAAGAAGAAGGAGGAAGAAGGAGGAAGAGGAAGAAGGAGGAGGGGGGAGGAGGAGGAGGAGGGAAAGAAAGAAAGAAAGAAAGAAAGAAAGAAAGAAAGAAAGAAAGAAAGAAAGAAAGAAAAAAAGAAAGGAAGAAAGAAGAAAGAAGAAGAAGAAAGAAGAAAGGTACTCCAGACCACACATTGTCTCTATGTCCAGTCCCTCTTCTTTTGCCAGACAACTAACCTGGACAATATGTTCACCCTTAATTGTATCACATATGCTCTTCATTCATTCTAAGCAGGTTGATTTTTCAGGTTTTTTCAATAAGAACACTACTTGTCTGACTTTTGCAAAATTCCTTCCACAAAGAACATTAACAATGCCCTGGCTGGGGTAGCTCAGTTGGTTGAGTGATATCCCATGTACCAAAAGGTCACTGTGATTCCCAGTCAGGGCACATGCCCTGGTTGTGGGCTTGATCCCGAGTAGGAAGCAGCCAATCAGTGTTTCTTTTCTCACATCAATATTTCTCTCTTTCTCCTTCCTCTTTCTCTCAAATCAATTAAAACATATTTTTAAATAAATAAAAACATTAACAAGCCCTGGCCAGGTAGCTCAGTTGGTTAAAGCATCATTCAGATACCCAAGGTTGCAGGTTTGATATCCAGGACTCTTATAAGAAACAACCAATGAATGCATAAATAAGTGGAATAACAAACTAGTATTTCTCTCTCAAAACAAAACAAAACAAAAACAACATTAACATTATAATAAGGCCTTCTTTTCTCTTCTTGGGCAATTCTAAGATTAAACAAATGCAGGCCCCAATGCTTTCTTGGTCCTTCTAGGAAGGTATAAACAGAGATGTCAACTCTGAAACTGAATCAAGGCTGCTAGAAGTAGGTTCCCAAACTTTGGTTGTTTCTTGCTAGTATGTCTAAGACAAAACACATGCATCAGACATCTATGGAAGAAAGTGATTAAGATATCTGCACTAGGCCATCAAACATTGTTACAGCATCTGTAAAATAAAAACAAAACAAAACAAAACAAAAAAACATCACAATCTCAAAGGCTCCAATTAGTTCCTTGGCCTTAACACAAAAGATTCAACTGGATTTTAAACACAAGATTTGAGTGGAAATTCAGAATTAGGGAAGTTATGTAACAAGATTCTGACAGGCATCTGGATTTGCAAAAAATCCCTCCTCCTGAGTAATGTTCTTGGAAGGAAACAGACTTTCCAAAGTAAGGAAGTATAGACAGGCTGAGAATTAAAACTGGAGACCCAGCCAGAGTGACAATCTGCCTCCACCCTGGAAATCTCTACTTACTCATCTGTAAAACAATGAAACCACCCACTTAATCAAAACAACCATGTTCAGGGACAATGAAACCTCATATCAAATGTACTGGCAGAGTAAGCCACACTTTTACTAGACCCTCATAACTTTCCCTTTCAAGGGACCAGGTCAGAAAACCCACATTTTAATCCTGATTATACTACTTAACTAGTAGTGAGATGCTGGAAAAATCACTTTACCTCTGTGCTCCTTTGTGTCCTTTTATGTAAAATTAAAGGTTTCATCATTAGTCTGTTCCAGCAATAAAATTCTATGATTCTACAGAGACAGAAGGTCAGTAGCATAAGATCACAAGTGAGAATGGGGAAATCAGGACTCTAGCCCAGATTTCTGTAAGTTATTGTTGACATTCCACATGAAAGACATTCCAGAGCCAACTGGCCATCTACCAGAAAAACTACAATTCCTGAAAACCCTTCTCAGGGCCAATCTATAGTCCAAATGTGCTGGATAGATAATCCACAAAACTATGCCTTGGTTTTAATATCAATAGCATATCCACTTCTAGTTAAAAGCACCTCAGAAAAGAAATTCCACTCAGTGGAGAATCATTCCTCAAAACACCTTTCATCAAAATCAACTCTTTGAAAAACAGCCAACCACAGAAAGACTTAATATATATATATATATATATATATATATATATATATATATATATATATATATGGTGAACAGAACTGTAAGAGGAGGTATACAGGAAAAATGTGGTAACTTAAGTCTTTGGAGTTAACATTTTCTTTTCTTCTCTCTTTTTTCTTTTCAAATTCTAAGAAAAAGTTTATTTAGAAAGTCACAGAGGTAGCAGGAGTTAGCCAGCTGGGCTTCATAGGCTTAGGAAACAAGTTACACAAACAAAATAAGGGCCCGTGCAGTTTAGAAGAGAGAAAGGCAAAGGAATTGGGCCTTGGGGGGAAAATGAGGGAAGGGAAAGGCTCAGATTGCTCCCAAGAGGGAGAGTGTGCCTGGATGTAACATTTTCTTAATAGTTTTATTCACTTTCTAATAAGAAGATGAGGACAAATAACCAATCTTATGCCTCTCAGGCTCAATCCAGTACCTTAAAAGTGGTAACAATATAGGGAGAATGGATGCTTGGAGGCTTTCCCACCAGAGGCAATCAATGGTGAATGGGAAAAGTTAAGATTAGGGCTTTGGTTTTACGGAGTACCAGACAGCTGAGATAGTATGAGTAAGTGGCCATATAACTTATCATTCAGCCCTGGCCAGGTGGCCCAGTTGGTTAGAGCATTGTTCAATACTAAGGTTGCAGGTTCCATCCCTAGTCAGGTCTCATAGAAGAATTAACAAATCAATGTTTCTGTCTCCCTCCCTTCCTCTCTCTCAAATATCAAAACAAAACAAAACCACCTTATCATCCAAACTAGTACCTTTTCTAAAGAAATTGTTTCTCTTTTAAGAATGAAAGCCTGCTAATTGTAGTGGGACAATTGGGATGGTCTCAAGACTATATGGACTTTAGTTATAAAGGGTCCCAGCAAGCAGCAAGGCAGGCAGGGGACCTATAGAGCTACCTTATCAACCATATAAAGTAATCTTATCTTATCTCATCTTATCAACGAGCAGGGGTCACAACAAAGGCAAAAGGGAAGAAGGGTTGTAGGTTCAAATCCCAGGCCTGGCCCAGCTGTGAGCAGCAGGCAACCCATCGATGTGTCTTTCTTAGATCAATGTTTCTCTCTCCCCCATCTCCCTGCCACTCTCCCTAAAAATCAGTGAACAAGATATCCTCACTCCTCCCGGGAGGATTAAAATTAAAGGGGGGAAGGGAAATGGGAAACTGCCTTTCCACCACCATCTCTGCTATTTGGATCTATTTTAAACCTGTCGATCTCCTCGACTGCCATTTTCTCATTGATTCCTACGTGTCCCAGCCCTGGAATATTACTTCCATGTTAAAATTGGTCCCGATAGGAAAATGGCACTCAGAGCACATGGACATGATCTCCAATGTATATCAACTCTGTATCCTGAGAGATGATAGAATCTCGGTATTCAAAACTGCAAAGTGCAAAGAGTGAGGATATGAAGGCATGGGAAGAAGAGACAACTAAAGTGACAAAATACTACTGTTATGTCTTTCCCTAAATCCATTGTCTTAGAAAAAATTATTGTGAGCCCAGTCAGTGTGGCCTAGTAGTGAGCATTGACCCATGTATCAACAGATCACCAGTTGATTCCTAGTGAGGCACCTGCCCTGATTGAGGGCTCAGTCCCCAGTATGCGGCATGCAGAAGGCAGCCAATTGATGTTGATATTTGTCTCATCAATGTTTCTTCCTCTTTCCCCTCTCCCTTCCTCTCTCCAAAATCAATTAAAACATTTTTTAAAAGAGCTGAACCTAAAGAGCAACCCTCCTTGTTCACCCAATCAGTGAAGAGCCTTGGAAATGAAATGACTTCTTTTCCACAGAAACATAATGAAGGTGCTGATGACAGAAGTAAATTTTACTTTCAAGAACACTATTCTTCCAGTTCATTAAGGATTAAATAGGCTTATCATCCGGTCTAGGAATTATATCGCTCTTTATGATACTGTATCTGTGGAAAAGTGCTTCCAAATGACTTGCCAAGTGAGTATACTCTCTGGGCAAATAATCCCAGGTTACACTATTTAAACCTTCGTCTAAGAAGCACTTTATTCTGAACCACATTATTCATCTGTGCCTCAGGCACAGATATTTCTCCCCATGTATAATTATGAGGAAAGATACATATTTCTGTTGATTGAAATTCAGCCAAATTTACTCAATCAGCATGCTTTCAGAAGATACCAAAGTCAAACTACCAGCTCAATAAATACATATATATTTGTACATTTTGTTGGGCTAATGTAAAAGAACCACCAACTTGGTAACCAGAGCATTACTTACTCTTAATTAAAGTAGGTGTGTTAATTCAGTGTGAAGTTAGTCACATGGTTTATGTGAGCAAGTGTGGATATACACAAAACATAAAAAGGAACTTTATATGACTGCCAAGACCAATCCCAGGTGATTTCTAGCACCAAGAGAAACCTGCTTGAGGGATAAGTATAGTCTCTATGACCAGAACAGTGCTTACTGGCTCGTCACTGATCTACCCCTCATAAAGAGATTTTTAAAAAGCAGCTAGTAAAGTACCAAAGTTACAGCATCAAAAGATGAGAATGTAGGGGGGAAATCAAATCCTTTTAAAATGTACTAACATTCTACAAATTTCAGAGCCGACAGCAGCATATCCTGGAGCTCATGCAGACCCAGGCTGGAAACCCAGTTCCACCACAAATTACAGACATTTTCAAGGTTACTTAACTTTCCTAAAAAAAAGCTTCAGTTTCCTCAGATGTAAAATAAGAAACATAGGACTGCCCAGCTGGTGTGGCTCAGTGGTGGAGCATTGACCTATGAACCAGGAGATCACAGTTCAATTCCCAGTCAGGGCACAATCTCTAGTAGGGAGCAGACAGGAGACAGCCAATCAATGATTCTTTCTCATCACTGTTGTTTCTATCACTCCCTGTCCCTTCCTCTCTGAAATCAATTTAAAAAAATTTTTTTTAATCTTAAAAAAAAAAATAGTACTATCCCTATTAGGAAAGATTCCATTAATTTTTATTTTTTGTAAAATATATTTTGATTTTTTTTACGGAGAGGGAGAGGAAGAGAGTTAGAAACATCCATGAGAAACATCAATTCAGCTGCCTCCTGCACACTCCCTACTGGGGGTGTGCCTGCAACCAAGGTACATGCCCTTGACCGGAATTGAACCTGGGACCCTTCAGTTCACAGGCCCATGCTCTACCCACTGAGCCAAACTATTTAGGGTTCTCTTAACTATTTAGATGTGCTCAAGTATGTAAATGTGCCTGACATATGAAATGCCCCCAAATAATATTTGATAAATAACATGATCAGATATTAGCTATTTTTATTGGTAAACACTTATTTTATAAACAGTAAAGTTTCAATTGATCGACACTGGAGAGCACTATAGATTTTTGAGGGGTCAGCAGGGGATGTGAGAAAATGAGAGTTAAGTTTTAGGAAGCTTTTACGTTGGCAGTGATGCCTAGTAAATATTACAAAACAAAAATTTGGGAAGCACCTATTGGAACCAAATTTTCTACAAAGACCAAAGTAATAAAAATATTTTATCCCTAGGATTATATTTCACTTCATTTTAAACAGAAACAATGTATTGTAGTATCTTTTTTTTTCCCCACTAATGCCCTACCTATTCTCTGCATTATAGAACCCTCAGTGGTCCTTTATTAAGGTCCTTTCTTGATTTTCTAGCACAGTTATGTCAATTAATACAAACTCTTCAAATTCCTTTGTCTTTCTAGTCTATAAATAATACTGGCTATTTTCAAAGTGGCAAATAAAACATATGAAGTGGTTTAGCAGAGGGCCTGCTACACATTGCATGCTAAATAAATGTTAAAAAAAAATAAGTCTTATAGTTATTAAGATTAAAGAGGCACACATAGTAAGTTCACGTTAAATATTTTTAATGAATAAACATAAGATATTTGTGTGGACCAAGTTAACTATACAGAAAAACACAGAAATACAATTTATCATCTAAGAGGAGCAACTAGAATTGTACATGTGCTAGGGAGCATTCAACTTTTAATTATTTAAAAAAGATCCAGAAAAACTGGCCTGCCCTATAAGAAAAAAAAAGGAGGGGAAAAGAAACACATATAAAGGCAACTTAAAATAGCCCCTTCCTGGGAGCAATGAGCCCTACTGAGAGGGTCCTGACTGCCAAAGACTAACTGGGCAGCTCTGGGTAAGTCACTTTTATACTGTTCCACTCTTCTTCCATGAAATGAAGATCATTCCATCTTTGATTCAATGAGGAAGAAAGATGATATAAAAAAGGTTACCTAATGTAATATTTCCCAAGCTTCAATCTTGATCATCTTTTGAATTCTGCTTTTCTGAATAACACATACAGCATTATTTTTCTTTAAATTGATTTTTAAAAATTTAACTATACTTAAACAATAAATTTATTAAAAATAATATTTTACACATGCTAACTTTTCTAATAAGTATAAAAATAAATGTACTAACCATCAAAATTTGAATATTAATTCAATATCACCTGAAATCTGCTTACATACCCAAACTTTGGCAAATAATAACTTAACCCTCATAATTTAAAATAAAAAATTTCATAGGACAGAATTAAGTAGATAATATAACTGTGTATATTCTCACAATAACCTAAGGGTTAATCCTAAAAGATTACTACTCAGTTCTTTGATTGTAAGAAACATTATAATGTAGGGCACCAAAAATTAATAACAGAATTGATTCCTTCTTAATCTCCATTTGAATTATGGTTTCAGTTCCTTTAAACTCAAAGGCTTTAATTCTACCCTTGAGTATATAAATTCAGACTATAACAATAAGAAAAAGCTTTTCTTTCTTGAAACTATTTTTAAAAAGGATCAAAATCACTTTTTATTAACAATGCATGAAAAAATAAATGCAAAAAAAGAGAAAACTCATGGACATGGACAACAGTGTAATGATTATGTGGGGGACATTGAGGGGAGGGGACAGAGGATAAAGAAAAAATTCATAAAAAATGTATCCAC
>PVJN01014375.1:0-46771 GCA_004026805.1 Lasiurus borealis | reverse complement strand
ATGTGCCGCGTGTCAGCTTCCATTCAGGGCCAGGAGCGTCCTGTTGTTTTTTCTCTTCTGAGAGACGGCAGTGCCAATGCGGAGAAGGAGAGAGAGAGAGAGAGAGAGAGAGAGAGAGAGAGAGAGAGAGAGAGAGAGAGAGAGAGAGAGAGAGAGAGAGAGAGAGGGAGAGAGAGGGGGAGCCGCAAGTCCCTATGCAGAGTCTGCCTTAGAACAGCATCTGACTAGTATCCTCAGATATAAACTCTTATTATTATCAATGAAATCGCTGTGGATTCACATAAATGTAAAAACTCACAATACCCGAAACCAAGAATGGCCAGGGATGTAATGCAGGCTTAGAGAGGGATTTTTTATGAGGTGAAAAAAAAAAACTGGCATGGAAATCTAACAGAACTGGAGTCTACTTAGACAGCCAAGATCAAAGCAGAATAACTGGAAAAATGGATTAACAAAAAAAGAATGAGAACAGGTCTTATTTCTGGCAGATAGAATAGCATGTCTCAGACTAACTAACCTGTAAGGAGATACAAATTATGAACTTTGGGACAAGCGAGGCTATATACAGACACTAAAGATATAGCTAAAGGTAGGTGGAAAGGATTTGGTCCTCAAAAGAAGATATCCACCAGTTTTGTGGGATTGAGGGGTAGAAGGACAGAGACCTGGGCTGTTGAATCACCTTCAAATTGAAGGAGGTGAGTGGAGAGTCCAAGAAGGAGGAGATAGCAGTAGTGAGTCTTAAAATATGAAAATAAACTGCCTTGGAAAAACTTGGTTGACACCTGAACTGAAAAAATTTGAAGAATCCAAGTATATCATAAACACAACTGGCTGTTCAAAGCAAACAAACAAAATATAGGATACTAGAGCCAGAAGTCAAAAGACAAAGTAGGGAATAGAAACAGACCCTGAGATGATCCAGGTATTAGAATTAGCAAACCTGTACTTCAAGGCTATTTAAAAAATATGTTCAATATCTTAAAGGAAAATTAGAGAATAATGAATGGACATTATTGGAAAAGAGCAGCAGAGAAATTGAAACTATAAAATGAAACAAAAGAGGAATGAAGAAATTCACTGTGTTGGCTTTAATGGAAAATTGCAGAAGCAAGAAGAAAGGATGAGGGAAATTGGAGATCGAGTAAAATTAATTATCTAACCTGATGCACATAGAAAATGAAGACTCCAAACGAAATTCGCAGAGCCTCAGCGACATGTGGGACATATATAATTATAGGCACAGCAAAATTGAAGTCAGAGAACCAGGAAGAACATAGCTGAAGAAATAATGGCCACCATTTCCAGACATCTGGTATAAAAATAACATTACAGATCTAAGAAACTTAGCAAACCCCAAGAAGAACAAATACAAAGAAAATCACACGCAGGCACATCAGAATAAAGTACTGTATTTTCCAGCGTATAAGACGACCCCCATCTTCTCCAGTTAAAATATAGAGTTTGGGATATAGTTGCCCTATAAGATGACACCCGGCATATAAGACGACCCCTGACTTTTGAGGAGATTTTCCTGGGTTAAAAAGTGGTCTTATATGCCGGAAAATACAGGTAGCTGAAAAACAAAGAGAAACAAAGCATTTTATAGCCCCTGCAAAGACATTTTCAACTAAATACATCCTAAAAACATCCTTTGAATTGGAAGGTCAAATAAGATAATGTCAACGCACCCAAGGGCTGGCGGTTGTGCAGGGAGAATAACAAACAGAATGACGTCTAACTTCTCTGTCAATTAAATGCAGAGCACGTTGGGGCAATATTCCCAGGCTCTTCATTTTAATATCCGGAAACGACTGTTTTTACCTTTCACAGTTAAAGTTTGCAGTCCAAGGCCACTGACATTTGCTGTGTATGAGTACATGTGAGACAGACCCAGATCTTCAAAACCCTTTCCCAAGACATGAGTTGGAATGCAGTTGAGATTCAGGAATTTGCAAATGAAAAGAATGGGAAAGGACTGTAGGAAAGCACCTGGCACAACCCCCCAATAAGAACCCTGAAACCTACCCAGCTGGCCCAGCTGGCCCCAGAAGTAGGCTGCAAGGTTTGGGGTGATGGGTACCTCTTTCTTCTGGGGATTTTGAAAACGTTAACGGTTCTTTTTCTGTGACAGAATTGACAACTATCTTCAGTTGTGTTTCCCACATTTGTTTAGCTTATTTTTTTTAATAATTTATATATATATATATATATATATATATATATATATATATATATAACTTTTTAAATAAAAAAAATGTTGGTTAATGATCATCTTCCATGATAGGTGAGCCCTTAAAATGAACACAATTTAAAAAAAAAATTTCCTCCAGCAAGGTTTCTTACTAGACTCAGAAATCCTGTTTCATGTGTGCGGTCACAATTATGTCAAAGTGACCTACTTCTGCCTAGAAAAATCGTGTCACCAAGCTGATGGATGGGCCTCAGGCTAGCAGGCCTCCGGGTAACTTTTGACTCACACATTTCTCTTTAGTAGGCGTGTCTCTCTCTCTCTCTTCCTGTGGAGAGTCATAAAAAAAAAATTAACAGGCATCTGTGATTACTGTCATATAATAATACCATCTGAGGTCGTTAGTCCTTCTATGTGATAGAAAAATCATGGCAGAGGAAATTGAGTCTTAGTTGAAAATGTGGGATGTTCCTTTGAAAACTTCCCTAGGGTTAAGCTCCTCGTGTGTTGGGGACAGTCTTGGGTTGTACCCGTTCTCCTAGCATAATTGTCCACAGTGCCCATTATATTCTCCAGTGTCCCAGGCTGGATGATAAATTACATGAAGACACTTGCAGAGATATTTAATAGATGCCAGAAGGGTCCGACTTTATTTAGTTTCGACCCATTCACAGAGCCGTCATGGGCATTTACGTGCACTTATCATTTGTCATTAAAACTATAAAAGATTATTTCTTATGAGAAAATGAAGATGAGATCATCGGTCTCTCTCTCTCTCTCTCTCTCTCTTTCTCTCTTATTCCTCTAACTCCTGTTGAGCTATCCCTAATGAACTGGGCAGAAGTGGGAAGCGACAGTGAGGGTTTGTGGGTATGGATTTCCTCGGTGCTTATAGCTTTGGGTGGAGACATCCGGTTTTGAGTCGCAGACGTCTAGGGAGCTGACATTGTTTAACATGAATATCCAGGTTGTATCATTACTCCTCTTCTTAGGAAAGTCAGGGAATATATCAGTGATTTATGAAAGCTTGCTAATGCTGTGCTGGCCTATTTTGAAAATGAACTCTAGTTCTGATTAGAGTCTAGTTTTATCAATAAAACCAGTGTTTTGTTTTGTTTTTTTGTAGTGTTAATAACCTCTACTTCCCAGTCATTAAGTAGTTGTGCTTGCAAGTTGCTTCCTTATCGGTCCGTGCCACTTGCTTCCCTGATTTGTCTTCCTGCAGATGGCACTCCCAAAATCATTTCTGCCTTCAGCGAGAAGGTGGTGAGCCCCGCAGAGCCCGTGTCCCTCATGTGCAACGTCAAGGGCACGCCGCTGCCCACGATCACATGGACCCTAGACGATGACCCCATTCTCAAGGGGAGCAGCCACCGCATCAGCCAGATGATCACGTCGGAGGGGAACGTGGTCAGCTACCTGAACATCTCCAGCTCTCAGGTCCGAGACGGGGGCGTCTACCGCTGCACTGCCAACAACTCGGCCGGCGTCGTCCTGTACCAGGCGCGAATAAACGTAAGAGGTGCTTGTCAAATCAGCTCCTCAAAAAACACACACGAGTCCTGGTAGCGGAGAGGAAGGTCTCTGCATGCGCCGAGCTGGGTCCTGGAATGCCGACACGGAGTAGCCGGCCCTTCCCATCTCCTCCTCTTCCCTTCCTGCTCAGGAATGGCCCGGGCCCAGATAATGTTGGAAATAGCATTTCGGTTTCTTCAGTCACCTGTCCTCCTGTTTTACTCTCCCATGAGTCCACTCGATCTGTCCTTTCCTGTTTTACGCTCTGCATGCTCTCCTTCCTCCTCTTCTGCTGTTCTACAACACTCCTGGTCGACCTCCATGGACATGGTATAACTTACATTCATGGTGCAACGTAGCATAGCCTTCATCTTCATAAACCATAGAGAGAGTTCAGCCATTGAGTCGCAGAAGGAGCGTGCTTGTTCAATGCAGACTAGTGTTTATTGTTTAAATGGCCTTCTGTCACATCACTCAAAAACACTTTAATAGGAGTAGTTGATAGTTAAGGCATTTAACACTCATTCAGTTCATTTGAAAGTAATGAAATGAAGAGGAAACGAAACCATCCTAGAGAAAATGACAAATGCAGACAAATTAATTGAAAAAGAGGTCCTTACGTGAAAATAGCCTACATTTTAACTCAAGGAAAAATGTACCCGTATCCGCACAGAAGATGTACCCTTCAGTTATTTTCAAGAGTTTCTTTGTATCTCCTCAGGGCCTGCAAGTATTCGACCGATGAAAAACATCACAGCAATAGCGGGCCGGGACACGTACATTCACTGTCGTGTGATTGGCTATCCCTACTACTCCATCAAGTGGTATAAGAACTCGAATCTGCTTCCTTTTAACCACCGCCAAGTGGCGTTTGAGAACAATGGGACTCTGAAACTCTCAGACGTGCAGAAGGACGTGGACGAGGGAGAGTACACGTGCAATGTGCTGGTGCAGCCACAGCTCTCCACCAGCCAGAGCGTCCACGTGACCGTCAAAGGTAAGGCTGGCTCGCTCTCTGCCCCACTCAGCCGACCATCGTATAGCACAGCCATGTCAGCCATGAGGAGAGGGTTCTAACAATCTGCATATTTAGAATAAGACAGTTCTATTCCTCAGTTACAGAGACTGAGGGTCAATAGATTGCATTAGGTGTCCTGTGAGGTATTGAAAATTTATTTTTAATTTTTATTTATTGAGCTGAGAGAGAGAGAGAGAGAGAGAGAGAGTTTTCTTGATCCACTTACCTATGTATTCATTGATTGTTCTTATGTGTGCTCTGATGGAAGAGCAAGCCGGCATCAGGACACTGCTCTGATCAGCTGAGCTACCCAGCCAGGTCTCTTTTACTTTGTTTTGTTTCGTTCTATTTTCTTTACTATTACTTCTTCAGATCCATGGTCCATGTAGCTTTCCTTGGATATGAACTTCTGGCGTGGTGTTCCAGACATGTGTTCTTAATATCACCCTAGACCAGCGGTTCTCAACCTGTGGGTCGCTACCCCTTTGGGGGGTCGAACGACCCTTTCACAGGGGCCGCCTAAGACCACCGGAAAATGCAGATATTTACATCACGATGGATCACAGTAGCAACATTTCATGGTTGGGGGTCACCACCACATGAGGAACTGTATGCAAGGGTCGCGGCCTTAGGAACGTTGAGGACCACTGCCCTGGACAAAAGCAAAACACAGCATTGCCCTGCTTATCTAGTTGTCTGGAAGATAATTTTAAAACATTTTCCTTTTCCTAAAAACTCCTAAAAGCGAGTTATTTTAGACTCCAGCTGCAGCAAAATTCTATTTTTTTTTTTGCTTGAAAGTTTGAATTTTATGATTTGCTACAAACACAATCAATTATAATCATCATAAGAGCAACAAATTCTTTTTTTTTTCAGAAAAATGACTACCAATTATACAAGCCTGAATAGCTATAATTTTTAGGTAGCTATTCTTTAAAGAACAGATGGGATTCCATCAATGAGAAGTGGCTAGTTGAGCTTGTAACTCAAACAAGTGCACAAGCAGTTGCTTTCCCACTCAGGAGGCAGCAGATATGCTTTCTGCATCATTTTCATTCTGTTAACACAGGACAGAGAGCATTCTGAATGACATGAATTCAAGGGTCAAGATTTATGAAAATTATTTGTTTTGTTGGTTTCATCAAGTGTCCTTACATAAAACTAGTTTAAAGATACAGCTGGGCGTGGGTGGCAGGAAACAAGACATGACTGCTCACATATTTTGGTGTCACTGCTGTGATTTGTGCGAAGGCCCTAGCGGTCTTACCCCCATTACTTTTGTACATCTTTGCAAATGTCAACGCAGTGAGCAAGGCAAATACAGAGGTACCTCAAGATACGAGTTTAATTTGTTCCGTCACCTTGAGGCGTGGGAAACTATGAGGCGGTTGAGTCGCAGTAAACTGGTGGGTCGTGTGCAGCCGGCCGATCCGTGCGATGACTCCTATCTCAAATGTTGCTCGTATTTCAAAGCAAAAATCACTCGCTCGACGGCTCGTATCTCAAAAATCTCATATGTTAGGGCACTCGTATATCGAGGTACCACTATAATGGGTCTTAGTATTATTCTGAAAATGCTTGCCTTCTTGGAAACCCCCCAAAGGATTCTCAGTAATCCCTAGGGGTGCAAACTACATTTGTATTTTTGAAAATATATATTCCAGTGCTAAATAGTTAGTTTATTTGTAATATTTAGCCATTCTGAATGACCTATCAAACAAACTTCTTTGTGCATTAGCCTTTATCTGCTTTTAAGATTAGTTCTTTCAGCTGAGACTGGTTTGGCTCAGTGGATAGAGTGCTGGCCTGTGGACTGAGGGGTCCCCGGTTCGATTCTGGTCAAGGGCATGTACCTTGGTTGCGGGCACATCCCCAGTAGGGGGCATGCAGGAGGCAGCTGGTCAATGTTTCTCTCTCCTCGATGTTTCTAACTCTATCCTTCTCCCTTCCTCTCTATAAAAAAACAATAAAATATATTTGTAAATAAATAAATGATTAATTCTTTCAGAAGTATGGCCATTGGAGAGACATAAATATTTTAATTTTAGTATTTTAGAGGACATAAACTCAAACAAAGGCCATTTGAATAATTAACTTATATTCTTCAAATTTTCCAGGCCAGCAACAATTGATGCATTAATCCTGATCCTTTTGATTTTAAGGGACAGAAACCAACTCAGACTAGCTTATGCCCCAAAGGAGAATTTATTGGTCCTTATGGCCAATACATCTATGATTTTAGAAAACAGTTTAATCAAATGGTGTGGGTTTTTTTTTTTCAGGAGTTTTTTTTCTTTTAGGCATATAATATGCAGTATATCCATTTTCAGCTCCTTTGCAAGGACTGCAAACTAAAGAATTATATCATTTGTTCAGTCTTTCCTTATAGTTATCTGGTGAGAAATGGCTGGAGAGAGGGACAGTTTTGAGACTTGAGATTTGCAATATTTAACAAGTTGGTCAGGGAAGATTTCTTCGAAAAGGTGAGATTTAAGAAAGGATGTAAAGGAGTTCAAGATAGCCAAACAGACATCTAGGGAAAGAACATTCTAGACCAGTGGTTCTCAACCTTCCTAATGCCACGAACCTTTAATACATTTCCTCATGTGGTGGTGACCCCCAATCATAAAATTATTTTCGTTGCTACTTCCTAACTGTAATTTTGCTACTGCTATGAATCATACTGTAAATATCTGTGTTTTCTGATGGTCTTAGGCGACCTCTGTGATAGGATCAATCGACCCCAAAGGGGTCTCGACCCATAGGTTGAGAACCGCTGTTCTAGACAGAGGGAACAGATAGAAAAAACAGTCAGAAATGTGCCTGGAAAGCTTGAGGAATAGCATGGAGGTTAGTGAGGCTGGACCAGAGTGAATGGGGGATGGTAAGTGGAGGTGTGGCGGTGTGGCGGGGATTAGCAGGAGACGAGGTTAGAATGAGCAGCGTCATTTCATGTGCAACTAGTACCCCAGGCTTGGGCTATAAGGCCCTGAGCTTTTCCTCTCAGGGAGAAGGGGAGATCTATCAGATGGTTTTAAAAAGAAGTCATGTGGCCTGACCGAGGTCCTTACACTAACAGGGAAGAAGGGACAAGCAGGCTGGCTGTTAGACAGTGAATCCAGGTGAACGATGAGGAGGAAGCTTGGATCTGGGAGAGCGAGGTAGAGGTGGCAAGTAGAAGGCAGATGATGGACATATTTTTAAGATCTGTTCCATCAGATTTCCTAATGGATTGGATGTGGGCATGAGAGAAAAAATGCTGTCAGGATAATCTCCAAAATTCTGGCCTGAGCGGTAGAAAGAACAGCGCTGCCATCAGCAGAGATGCAGGGAAGAAGTTTACAGGGAGAAAGTAGAAGTCCCGCTGTTGATGTGTCCAAGTTGAAATACAGTGGTACCTCGAGATACGAGTTTAATTCGTTCCGTAACCTTGAGGCATGGGAAACTATGAGACGCTTGAGTTGCAGTAAACTGGTGGGTCGTGTGCAGCCGGCTGATCCGAGCGATGACTCCTATCTCAACTGTTGCTCGTATTTCAAAGCAAAAATCGCTCGCTTGACGGCTCGTATCTCAAAAACCTCATATGTTAGGGCACTGGTGTCTCGAGGTACCACTGTACACATTAGACAAACAAGCGATCCATTGAGTAGGAACCTGAATACGTGAGGAAGTGAAATTCAGGAGTCTGGGCTGTAGATTTGGAGACATCAGGAATAGATAATGTGTAAAGTTACAGATCATGTGTGAGGCCAGAGGTCGAGGTGCGATCACCAAGGGACTTTGTCAACTTCCCTCCAGATTTTAACTTCATAGAAACACACTTAGAACTTTCTCAGTTAGATTCACATTAAAACCGATTCACCAGATATTTGAAGATGGCATCTGACAAAAACTCAAGCACGGGGCCAACTTGAAATTTAAATCTATCCTTTTAAATGTTGTAAATGACACACATCAGTGTGTTGACCAGGGCCTTCCTGATTGCAACACATGGAAAGTTGAGTCAAACTAGCTTCCCAGTAGTTATAAGAGTGTGTTGGGGAGATCTGGACAGAGCTTCAAGGGCACAGTCAGCCAACCTTGGGGAAGCACTGAGACAGTGTAGGCCTCAGGGGAGACCCGGTCCAGACCCTGAATTACCCTTGAACCTTCTCTGTGTCTTTGGAATTTCCCTCCACACCGGGGCTTAGTGCATGCAGAGCAGCTTCTTCACATGTGGCAGGTGAATCTGTCCTGGCTGTCTCTGGACCCACAGGCCCCGACCAGTCCACAGAAGCACATTTCAGGGCAGGATTCTGATTGGCTCTCGGTAGACCACCAGCCCCTCCTGGACCAATCACGGTGGCAGAGCTGGGAGGTCCCTGGCTAAGCTGCCTGCTTCCACCTCACCTTTCCGCCAGGACAAGCTTGAGTTCCCAGAGAAGGAGGAAGATGAAAACCATAGATGTTGAAAGAGGGAATTAAAATAGGAACAGGCCCGATCACGACTTCAAGAATGTAGGTGTGCACGCATTAACATGTGCTCAGGAAAGAAAGGCCCTGGGCAGTCAGTCCCTCAGAAAACATACTGTGTCCAGTGGTGACACATTCTCCCTCAGAGAAACCCACCCCGGAGAGAAGAGCCATAGTGGGCAGTAGAAGCCCAGCAAAGCCCGCTGAGAGGCGGGGTTGGGAAGGGGCCGGATGGCAGAGGATGCAGGGTGGCAAACAGGTCAGACAGACCGAGCAGAACGCCCTCCAGATGCCAACGATAGTGAGACCAAAGGCCTCCATAAGCGTACAGCCACCAAGTCCACAAAGCGAGACCCATGCCCTGCCATCTCTAAGAAGAGCCTCCAGCTGACATTGCATCAGCCGTGGCTCCATCTTACAACAATGTCACACACTCACAAAAACTTGATTAGGAAAGCTTTAGCCGAGACCGGTTTGGCTCAGTGGGTAGAGCGTCGGCTTGCGAACTGAAAGGTCCCAGGTTCGATTCCGGTTGGGGGCATGGACCTGGCTTGTGGGCACATCTCCACTGTGGGGCGTATAGGAAGTGGCTGATCGATGTCTCTCTCTCCTCAATATTTCTGACTTTCTATCTCTCTCCTTTCCTCTCTGTGAAAAATAAATAAAATATATTTTTAAAAAAAGAAAATAAAAACTTTAACAGTATGTTTGCCAAGAAGTGGAAATACAGAACTTGCAAAAAAAAAAACAAAAAAAAAAAACAACAACACAAAAAACATATTTTCCAGCATATTAAGATGACTGGGCATATAAGACAACCCCAAACTTTTCCAGTTAAAATATAGAGTTTGGGATATACTCGCCTTATATGACGACCCCCGACTTTTGAGAAGATTTTCCTGGGTTAAAAAGTTGTCTTATACACTGGGAAATACAGAATGTGTTCCTTGGGTGTTCATGAGATGTACGTTAGTTTTTTGTGAACATTTGGGCAGAGGAGAAAGAGCCTATACAGTCAAACCTCGGTTCTCGAATATCTCCCACCTCAAACAATTCACTCCTCAACCCGACAACCCTTTCATGCCAGTACCTGTATGGTCAGTCGCGTGTCTCTTGGGCAACAGACAAAGGAGAGAATGTGTGAGTGCGGGTCAGTTTACCTCTAACCCTCCCGGAAACGTGGGTTGTGAATATTTTCATGGATTTTTGCTGCTTACTATTATTAAATTTTCATTTTTTACTGTACATTTTATTTTCTCTTATTACATTTTCATTTAGATTAAACAGTCTATTAGACATGTACTGCATAAAAGAAAGGTTAAAACAGGTAATCATTTGGGGATCTGGGACAGATTAATTCCATTTACATTTCTCCTAATGGAAAATAATGATTTGGTTTTCGAACAGCCTTCCAGAACAAATTAAGTTCGAGAATCGAGGTCCCACGGTAATTCTTTTTGTTAATCATCACTAACATGTTTTCTTCTATGTAAGGAGCATTTTAAATAATATATTTTTTATTGAAATTAGGGAAAGAAAGGAAAAGGAATAGAGAGAAAGAAACATCGATGAAGAGAGAAATATTGATTGATCGGTTGCCTCTTGCATGTCCACTACTGGGAATTGAGCTCACAACCCAGGAATCGAACTGTGACCTCCTGGTTCATGGGCTGATTTCCCACACCCTAAACCACACCAGCTGGGCAAGGAGCATTTTCTAAACTAAACCTAATTGTCAGGTAGCAATCCTGCAAGATATCCTACCCCACTTTTCCTTAGTTTCATCTTTTCTGCGTAGACTAAAGGAACTGTACATATGGAAAGAGGAAATTGTAGGCTAGCTATCACACACCAGTGGTCACAATATTTAAAAAATTAATCAAAGCTTTTGGTATATTTTATTGTTGCTAGTATTACAAAATTAAAGCTTTTAAAAGTTAATAATCATTACTGTTTTTGATTAGGATAAGGAGAAAGAGAAGGGATCAATTACATTATAGAAAATGACTCAATTTTTTTTTTTTTTACTTTTCCTGTAGATCAGGCTTGAAAACAATCTTTCTTTTTTTTTTTTATTATTGATTTTAGAGACAGAGGGAGAGAGAGGCATCGCTTTATTGTTCCAGTGCATTCACTGATTGATTTTAAAAATAGATAGATTGATTAATTTCAGAGAGGAAAGGACAGGGCAGAGAGATAGACATAACAATGACGAGAGAGAATCATTGATTGGCTGCCTCCTGCATGCCTCCTCCTGGGGATCGAGCCCGCACCCTGAGCATGTGCCCTTGACTGGAATTGAACCTAGGACCTTTCAGTTCACAGGCCAATGCTCTATCCACTGAGCCACACCAACTGGGGCCAGTCTTCCTTTTTTTATTCCTATAAATACAGTTCTGTTACCTTCCTGTTAGACTGTGTAGTGATTTGGGGAAGAGCAAATCCGATGCCTCCTGGTTGGCATCCTTTGGAAGTGGGCTCACTTGTTTGCATCAATAATGCTGCCAATGTGAGTCCGAACTATTTTTATATTGTCTCCAGGGGGTTGTCTTTAACCCTGAATAGAGGGGTGCGCGAGTGTGTGTGTGTGTGTGTGTGTGTGTGTGTGTGTATGTGTGTGTGTGTGTGTGTGAGAGAGAGAGAGAGAGAGAGAGAGAGAGAGAGAGAGAGAGATTGGAAATAATAGTATATTCCAGTCATGTCTTTTTTGGAAATAGCCATGGTCTTTATTTTTGTTTGTTTGTTTGTTTGTTTGTTTTTGTTTAGTTTTTTTCATTTCATGACTTGGAAATTTGAAAAAAAAACTTAAAGATTGATATAATGTGTTAATTATTCATAATGCCTGCAACTTTGGCTCACAGATAATTGACTAACCAGAAGCATAGTCTTGCTGCATTCAAACATGTGGAGAGAAATGAGAATTAAAATCCCTTCTTTCACTTCAACCTCACAAGCGGTGTTGTATTTAACACATTTCAAAGCGTTTCCTTCCTCGTGTTAGGTGCCACATTGAACTGCAACGGTGACTAATTGAGTGCTCTAATTGCCAGGGACCAACACTGCCGGGAAAGTTAATTGGCTGCGAGACAAAAATGTCACCTTCTGTTTATATTTATATTAAACTTTATCATTTACAGAACACTTTTGTATGTGTGACCTTAATGAGTGCTCATGGTGACTCCGGAACGGAGATAAAACATAATTGGAGAAACAGAATAAGAATGAGCGGGAGCCGCACTCAGAGGGGCTCAGGAACATATTTCAGACTCAAATGCACATCCTGGGATTTCAGTGCAACTCCGCTGGGTGGTTTAGAAAAGGAACTCATATTGCAGTGAGAAGCCAGGGTGGGAGTGCGGAGAAACTGAGGTGAAGAACTTTGAAAGAATGCTTTTTAAAGATAAAGAAAGAGGATTAGTTTAAGGGAGAGAGAGAGACAGAAAGAAGGAGAAAGAGAGAGAAAGAGATAGAGAAGATATTAGTTAAATTAGAGAGTTTAGAGAGCTAAAAAGGAAGGAGTGGATTTGGTAAGCAAGGTTTGGTAAAAACCCAAGACGAGTCCAGAAATTCTGATCTGGATTATGGAGAGGCTGGGAGAGAGAGGGAACCTGGAATACCAGTAGCTCGGGAAAGTCGAAGGCTGTGGTTTTGTATAAAGTATCCAGGGGCCACCATGGTGGACTCAGACCATGAGAACTTTGAACGAGGGGTTTGAGGGCTGAGATTGGTGAGGTGCAGCTCGCCTTTCCATGCACAGCACAGAGCGGAAGCCCGTGCAGGTCCTGGGCTTACCCGTTGGCACGTGGGCACCTTTGCGGGGTGTGGAATGGAGACTGAACTCTCTGAGACCAGCCATGCGATTTGAATCAGCAGATAGAATCTTTGGGAGCTCTAAGAAGCAAGGAAGATGTTAATAAAGGAACACCCCTTCAAGGATGGGGACAGGGGGCGTGATGGACAACATGGAGGAAAGGGGGCAGACGACACTGGGTTGGGAAAGTCCAAACGTCCATGACTGTGACTCAGAAGACGTGGCCTTGAGGCAGACCCTGGGAGCGTTCGGGACCAAGAGCTGTCAGCCCGGGAACTATGTGGCGCCTATGGGTTAAGTTGCTACTAGAAAAAAGGAGGCAAAATGTGGAATTGAGAAAGACATAGATCAACCAAAGGACTTGTATGCATGCATATGAGCATAACCAATGGACACAAGACACTGGGGGTTAAGGGTATGCCTGGGAAGGGGGGGGGGGCAATGAGAAGATATGTATTCATGTAACACATTAATAAAAAAAGAGGCAAAAATAAATTACAAAAAAATTTAAAAAAAAATTAAGAAAAGAGAAAGGCATAGCAATACACAGAGTCTTAGTGAGTCTCAGCACCCAGGTGATTGATTTGATTTTTTCCCAGCAAATTACCAAAAAGGAAAAATAAGTGTAAAGAAGAAGGAAGATAGGATGGCACTACTTGAGCAACTTCTATTTACCCCTGGGCTCCCTGCTGACAATATATAAAGCCCTCCCCCAACAGCTCATTAGCATGTTTTCTCTACTTCTTTCCCTTTCTTTCAGTCCCGCCTTTTATCCAACCCTTCGAGTTCCCGAGATTCTCCATCGGACAGCGGGTCTTCATCCCGTGCGTGGTGGTCTCAGGGGACCTGCCTATCACCATCACGTGGCAGAAGGATGGCCGGCCAATCCCAGCGAGCCTCGGGGTGACCATTGACAACATCGACTTCACAAGCTCCTTAAGGATCTCCAACCTCTCGCTCATGCATAACGGGAACTATACCTGCATCGCCCGGAACGAGGCAGCGGCCGTGGAGCACCAGAGCCAGCTGATAGTGAGAGGTGAGTGGACACACGGGAGGGGTGGTGGGTCAGCAGCCAAAAGTATGGTGTTTGGTTGAAATAGTATGAATAGACTACAGGCCCCATGAATGAATTCATGCACCAGTGGGGTCCCTCGGCCTGGCCTGTGGGATTGGGCCAAAACCTGCTCTCTGACATCTCCTGAGGGGTCCCGGAAGAGGAGAGGGCACAGGCCAGGCTGAGGGACCCCACCAGTGCATGATCAGGGCCAGGAAGGGATGCGGGAGGTTGGCCAGCTGGGGAGGGACCACAGGAAATCTCCAGGGCATGCCCGACCTGTCTCACTCAGTCCCGATTGGCGGACCCCAGCAGCAAGCTAACCTGCTGGTCAGAGATTCTGCCCCCTGTGGTCAGTGCACATCATAGCAAGTAGTTGAGGAACCTTAGCATATCATTAGCATATTATACTTTGATGGGTTGAATGGCTGCTAACCAGTCAACTGAACACTTAGTATATTAGGCTTTTATTATATAGGATAACTAGAATTCATAGAGCTTGCTGTCAATTAAAAAAAAAATACACAAATACAAAACCAACTATGAAGCTCCCTAAACTCCAAGCCAGGGTTTTATCTACCTGAAAAATGAAGTTTCAAGATATTGCCAGAAAAGAAATATGTCTAGATTTTTTTTTCTAAATGCAAAGAGATCATTGATGATTTTAACCAGGTCAGTAGCACGGCCTGATTTATCTTCCTAATTGTCATGCTAGTAGCTGAGCAATGAGTGGATTGGTCCAGAATGCAAGGATAATAGGTAAGAGACTATTTCTGAGGTTCAGGCAAGATAAAACGTACCTTGACTGAGGGGTTAATGGCAGTTGAATTTGCAATATATATTGAAGGTGAAGCAAACAAAGCATGTTTATTAAGTGAATGCTCAAATTAGAGAAAGAGGAATTTATAATGAAGAACGTATTTTACCTAGTAAGGTAAATGAAATTGTCTTCCACATCGGTAGAGAAGATGCAAAGAATAACAACTGTGACCAGGGAAACAATGGTGTGGGAGAAACGGAGGGTCTAGACCCAAGGCATTCCAATGTTTAAGGTTTCAGACTAAGAAGAGGACTCAGTAAAGGAGACAGGAAGAAAGAACAATCAGTGAAATAAGAGGAAATCCAAGGGACTGTGGGCTCTTGAAAGCAAAATAAGAAG
The DNA here is from genome assembly GCA_004026805.1 of Lasiurus borealis. Lineage (NCBI taxonomy): Eukaryota > Metazoa > Chordata > Mammalia > Chiroptera > Vespertilionidae > Lasiurus > Lasiurus borealis. The sequence goes on along the minus strand of PVJN01014375.1, from coordinate 31,568 downwards.
TGCATCAAGATAGGTAATACAATATATAAAAGCCTACTAGAAGAAAGACAGACAAAAAAAATCCGTGGTCATTGAGTTTAGGAAGATGGCTATTATTTGTCGCCTTAAAGAGTGGCATGGCTACAGTAAATGCCTGACTAGTAGGGTTTAAGAAAGTGGGATGAATGAATGTGTTTGAATTCAAGAAAAAGCAACTCTTTTCGTATTTAGAGGCATGTTGCTATGACAGGCAGCAGAATGTGGAGAAGTGAGAGATGAACATGGGATAAAGGAAGCTTACATGCTGATTGGAGTGAGTCAATAGAAAAAAATATGTGGAAGATAAAAAGGCAATAATTATAATATCGAAGTCTTTGAATTAAAAAACTGGGATTGGATTCTTGTCATCAGTGGAATTTGTTCAAACCAGTATAGTAGTAAGTGTAGGGTGTGTGTGTGTGTGTGTGTGTGTGTGTGTGTACGCTCATGTGCATATATGTGTGTGAGGTTCATAAGGTAGAAGCAACAGAAATGATTGGAAATTTCATGGAGGTAAATTTTGGCTCAACTACCTTGAAACCCTAATTTAAAAATTTATTGCATGGGGCACCAGAGAGTAATAGGTAATGTATTTATTCTTCTACTGAAAACAACTATAAAACTGGACAAAATAATTTAAAGCAACCATTTTCAGGGAGTGGAACAGCAGCACAGAACTGTGATCATTGAGAGAAGGGAAATATATGAGTTTAACTTCAAACTCGCCCCAGATTTCTTCCTGGAGCACTTTCCAACCCCTGACAGGGGATGACAGTGATCTTGCAGGGTGGAGAAAGGAATTATTAAAGAACTATTGAGGCTCTGGATTTTGCCGGGCAGAGTACTGGAGAATAAGAAACTGTCCAAATATCGATTACTAAGAATGTATATACTGCTTCCTTTGAGTGTTTAGCTGATTACTACACTTCATATGCACATGCTGAGACTCCATGAAATCCAGCAGAAAACAAAAACCAAGCGTATGTGAGATGAATAAAGATTCCAAAGGTTACACAGTGCTGGGAAATATTGAAATGCTGACTAACCAGGGTACAGAATGCATGAGGAGTTAGTTGAAATCTCAGAGGCCACAAACTAAGAGTAGGGCTAATCTAGTCTTGGGATAAGGGCTACTCTAGACAAGCCATACAAAAGCCAAAAGAGAGCCTTGCCAGGATAAAACTTCTCCACCGTTAAATTGACTTCCTGTAGAAATGATATGCAATACTCTTAAAAACAATAAAATCCAGACTTTCAATAACATAGAATATCCACAGTGTCATATACACAGTTATTAGATATGTTAAGAGACAGAAAAAGGTGAGCCATCAATAAGAGAAAGGAAAGTTAAAAGAAATTGACTAATGGACACACAAATGTTGGAATTAGCAGGGAAGGTGTTAAGGCAGCAACCACCTTCAAGAATTCAAATGAAAAGATGTATGCAATGAGTGAAGGATGGGATGCAAGAAGAGAGCTTTTTTTAAAAAAAAAAATATATGCCAAGCCGAGACCAATTCGGCTCAGTGGATAGAGCATCAGCCTGTGAACTGAAAGGTCCCAGGTTCGATTCTGGTCGGGGGCATGTACCTTGCTTGCGGACACATCTCCACTGTGGGGCGTGCAGGAGGCGGCTGATCGATGTCTCTCTCTCACCAACGTTTCTGACTTTCTATCTCTCTCCCTTCCTCTCTGTAAAAAATCAATAAAATATATTTTTAAAAAAATATGCCAAAAGAGGATCATCAAGAGACTAAGCTGGAGACAAAGGACCAAAGTCATAAAAAGCCTTAAACATATTGTCATGTTCTGAATTGTATTAAGAAACAATGAGATGTGTTGATGATTTTAAACAGGGAAGTCACAGCCATTTGGGGTCTTAGAAGGACCCTTCAGGTCATTGTGTGGAGATGGATTCAAGCGAGGAAGCAGGTGGCAGGCACACCATCTTGTAGGTTGTCTCAGAAATCCAGATAAGGGCCGTTATCAGCATTGTCTTGGGTTGAGTTCTACTGAAAGCAGAGTGTGAGGTCCAGAATTGACTCTAAATCTCATACTTGATATGTAGTTCCTGCAGCCAAGAGCGAGAACATGGAAAATAAGGTCAGAAAGGACATAAATGTCAGTAAAAGTTGTTTTAATGAGCTAGTTGATGCTGTGGGAAACTTATGGTCATTTTTGGGGTGGGAGGGAAGGGGTGGAAATTCTCCAAGGAATCACAAAGAAGCATGGATTCTGGACCGACAGCCTCAGCCTCATCGGAGGGCTCATTAGAAAGACCGAATCTTGGGATCCCACCTAGGATCTACTGACTGAGACTTTCTGGGGATGGGGTTCATCACTTTGTGTTTGAATCCACTCTTTGGGTTACTCTGATGCCCTCTATCTACTGTTTGAGAAGCACAAACATAGAACTTGCCCTGGAATTGTCCTACAGGATTGCAGGGTGGAAAGGCAGGGCATTCATCCCATATCCTGTCCTTCAATGATGTCTGATTGTCCCCCCACATTTGTGGGTTGCATCAGTGAAGGTGAGTAAGCATTTGAGATTTCAGAGAAAGCCCTAAAAGGGCAAAGAGAGACTCATGGTCCTGGTGTAGCGTGGCTGGGAGAAATGTGTGGAACTGTCCAGCCCAGGGGTGCTGAAGTCAGATAGTCCAAGGGTTTGTGGCACTTTACCGTGCACCCTGTCTACCTGTCAGGACTAGGGCATGGCGATGAAAATACACAGAACTTGAGGGTAAATTATATATTTTCCAAGAATCATCGGTACCTATAATAAGAGATGAAAGAGGGATATGAAAGATAATTCTCAATTTTATGGGCAATTTCCATCCGTAATTACCTTACACTCACAATATGTTAATGGTTATTTCCCTTGCAAACGTCTTTGATCAGGTTTTAAGTGACATCCTTTTGGATTAAAACCAAATTGATGTGAGTGGTCATGGATCAATTATAATTAGACATTCTTCCACAGGAAACACAGGAGATTAGTTACCTGCATGTCTGACAAGGGGGTCCTTGCTCTTCGCAGAATTTGAGCCAAATGGGTCAGAGAATGTTGATGACTGCACATTTGCCTTCTACCTCAGCAGGAAGAATCTGGCATGATGTCTTAAACTTCGTAATTTATCTCTGAGGTTGATGGGCTATTTTTTTAATTTTTTTAAATATATTTTATTGACTTTTTACAGAGAGGAAGGGAGAGAGATAGAGAGTTAGAAACATCGGTCAGAGAGAAGCATCCATCAGCTGCCTCCTGCACACCCCCTACTGAGGATGAGCCCGCAATTTAGGTACGTGCCCTTGACCGGAATCGAACTCAAGACCCCTCAGTCCGCAGGCTGATGCTCTATCTACTGAGCCAAACCAGTTTCGGCTGCTGGGTTATTTTTATTAGAAAAATTTGCTCTATAAATTCTCTAGCATTTTCCTAGAAATTCGCTGTGAAGTAATCCTCCCCGATTACTTAATTTTAAATCTTTACATTTTATTAAACACACTTGACTCAGAATATCATCTAACTGAAGCCAAATTGCTTCCAGATAAGCAATGTTGAAGAGATCCATTGACTGTGTAACTTATTTAGCTTGTGAGTTGCGAACCGTGTGTGTTATATTAAAGCTGCACACACTTGAATATTCTAAGTTAACCAGCACCCCTGCAAGACTCGGGCACTGTTCTGAGAACATTTATAATCTCAATGCATTCGATCCCCCACACCAATCCTCTAAGAGGAGTGATGTCATTAGCTCCCATTTACACCTAAGAAAATTAGACCGAAAAGACATTTGGTAACTTGCACAAGATCACCTCCCAGGAAATAGCAGATTTAGAGATTTAATGCAGGTGTTTAGCCTTCATTTCATTGTCTCTTCCAGAAACACAGGAGTGGGCTCCATTGACAGCTGCCTCTTGTGTCTTTTTTTAAAAAATACATTTTATTGATTTTTTTACAGAGAGGAAGGGAGAGAGATAGAAAGTCAGAAACATCGATGAGAGAGAGACATTGATCAGCCGCCTCCTGCACGCCCCACAGTGGAGATGTGCCCGCAAACAAGGTACATGCCCCCGACCGGAATTGAACCTGGGACCTTTCAGTCCGCAGGCCGACGCTCTATCCACTGAGCCAAACCAGTCTCGGCATTGTGTCTTTTTTTTAATGGGAAAAGGACTTGAACAGACACTTCTCGAAAGAACACACACACATGTCCAATGAGTACCTGAAAAGATACTCACCAGAAATACAAGCCAAAACCACCATGAGCCATTAGGATGACTACTCTGTTAGTTTGGCAGGGCTCTCATAACCTACATACAGCAGACCTGGTATCCTAAACAGCGGGCTTTTACTGCCTCACCATTCTAGAGGCCGGAAGTCGTAAAGTGTTGGCAAGTCCGGTTTCTTCTGAGTCCTCTGTCCGTGATTTGCAGAGGGCAGTCTTTTCTCCGTGTGGATCCGTGCCTGGTTTTTGTCCATGTGCCCTGATTGTCTCTTCTCATAAGATCACCAGTCAGACTGGATTAGGGCTCACTCGAATGGCCTCGTTTTTATTGGATAGTTTTCTCCCCTCCTTGGCTATTTGTTGGCCAAAGTGACCTTCACTCTGGCTCAGATCATTTCAGTGTGCTTCAAAGCCCATTGTGAACCTAGTCTCTGATCTTCCAGTCATTTCACGTGGTGGCTGGAACTCCGATCTACCTACCGGTACATATAGGTTCACGTTTCCGTTTCAGAATAAAGAATTCTGAAAATTGCAGACAGACAACGTTAGCTTTCCAAGGAATTGTGTGTGTGTGTGTGTGTGTGTGTGTGTGTGTGTGTGTGAGAGAGAGAGAGAGAGAGAGAGAGAGAGAGGAAGAGCACCCATATTTGCTAAGTGTGTAATATATACAACATAATCTGTCTCCTCTCCCATAATCCTGCCTCATTGAAAGTCCATCCCATAATTCATCCTTGCCCTGCTGGAAAAGATTCCAAGATTCTAACACCTGCAGATGCCACCTTGCCTAGAAGAATCCATATCTTCTCCTTAAGAGAAGACTTGAATATTCTTAAAATCACAATACCTTAACTCTAAGCACCTGCTTTCCTTTGGCAGGTATGTTTTCAATGAAGTGTATGTGTATGTTTTGCAGGAAAAAAAAATAATTTTTCCAGCATCACACAAAACTCGAGTTTCTTAAAAAGCTATAGAGTCTATAGCTTTAATGTATTTCTTAAATGACTACCATAAAGCCACCACGGTGCCTCATGTCAACTAGCCTCCACAGTCCCCGTTTGGATCAGAAGGATGCTGACACCAGCAATAACAGTCTGTGTGCCTTCATGCAGTTTTTGAGGGAAGTTCAGTAACGTGCTTTGTTCTTTATCCTTTAGGGAATGCCTTTTCGTTCTCCCTTCATCTCCTATTTCGGGAAGAATAATTATCAAATGCTGTGAGCAGTTCACACTAAGAGGAATACTTCATCTTGATAATTACTCTTTGATGAGCAAATATGTTTTATCTCTTCTCCAAATTGTGGTTCTGATTCCATTTCCCATGGAGTGGATTCCCGAAGATCGTCCCAAACAAATAAAAAATAAAATGTCACAGTCCCTTGGTGTAGCCTAACTCTCACACTCAAGAGTCTGGTTTCCCCCGGTGCAAAGTAACTCCATCTGCGAAAGCTCGTTGGTATAAATAAGAAAAGTTGCCTGCAGTGAGACAGCTTCCCTAATTTGTCCCAAATTGCAAATACTGTGGGGTTTTTTTTTTACATCTCCATATATATAAAACATCCTTTGTGTTTTAATGTTCACTAAATGGTTGGATTTCTTAAAATCAGACCTTTAATGAGTTGTGGTCTTGTCTGAATTACGGGTGACATTTCTCTCTTTCCAGTTCCTCCCAAGTTTGTGGTTCAGCCACGAGACCAGGACGGGATCTATGGCAAGGCTGTCATCCTCAATTGCTCGGCCGAGGGCTATCCTGTCCCCACAATCGTGTGGAAATTCTCTAAAGGTATGACGTTACTTGCCTGCATGTTGTCTGTCATACATGTGCACATTCCAAAGAATGAGGTGAGAATCTGTAGTCCTTCCAAAGATGTTTCCTCTAAGTAGATATGTCCCCGGCTCCACCAAGTCTGTCTGTCTTTCACACATACCACTAGTAGCCAGCCTCTCTATGTTATTCAGACCATGACGGTATCTATTCGTGATTAACATGACATGGAAAAGATCATGAATGGGGAGGCAGGTTAGGCCTGTAATTTCTTTCAGCACCTGGGACAGTTCTGCATTGCCTCCAGACACTGCACAACCATGCTACTTAGAGACCACAGCGACCCCTATAGGTGGAAGTTCAAGTAGAAATTATCAGAATTGCTCATTTTGGAGCTTTATTTCCCCAGTATTTACACACATGAGATTCAGTGGTTTTAGAAGGTTGAGAATAAGTCTCTTTTATTGTTTTAGTTAACTGCTCACCTTAGATTATACAAATCACATACGAAAACAAACACAGCCAGTGTCTGCTTTGAGCTTTCGTTTCTAAGCATGCTTTCTCTTCAAAGGCAAAGCAGCAGTTTCTTTCTAAGGTAACACTGCAAACACGGCGTGAATAGAAATATACAAGGTGTAAACTAATGGGGAAACCATTCTAGACACTGTAAATATGACTCACGTCTATTTCATCATCTTCCCCCATGAGAGATTCTTTAACTATGTGTATGAACATGCGGGAGGTTGTTTTTGTGTTCTCAGTTAGTAATTTACTTATCGAATAGGAGTCAAGGGTCAAATATATACTAATTAGATACACAAACAACTAGATTTAATCTTTTTTAACCCTCTGGGACCTACTGTATATGTTTAATTGTTACAAGTGAATTATTTATGCTTATTTAATCATGCTTTGTATTCTGGGTGTTTCTGTTTAAAATACGGTGTTACATTTTCTTATTATGAAAATAACCATAATAGGAAGTAAACAGAAGGCACACTTCCCACAATCCTTTCTAGTGTATTTCCTTCCGGGAAAACGGGAGAGAGGGAGCCATGAAGGGGCTAGACACCATAGACACCATTGAGTTGCCAGGAAAATCAATTGAATTCTTTTAAGAAATCTCTGAGGTGCCAAGACTGGTTTGGCTCAGTGGATAGAGCGTCGGCCTGCAGACTGAAAGGTCCCAGGTTCGATTCCGGTCGGGGGCATGTACCTTGCTTGCGGGCACATCTCCAGTGTGGGGTGTGCAGGAGGCGGCTGATCGATGTCTCTCTCTCATCGATGTTTCTGACTTTCCCTCTCCCTTCCTCTCTGTAAAAAATCAATAAAATATATTTTTAAAAAAAGAAAGAAATCTCTGAGGCTACTCCCTCCTGTATGCCCCCTCCATTGTCCATATAAAGGTGGTTTTTTCACAAATACCAGCCTATTAGAGTGTCTGCCCACACGACTCCTTATTTTGAAGCCCCATGTTGCATTACATGGGAAAAAATCAACATCATACGTTGAATTTAGTTGATATAGATGTGCATACGTGATATTTTACATACATTTTCCGTGATGCTTTTCTTCTTCAAAATTATTTCTAATGTTTGCCACTGTTGATGTTCCCTACCTCCCTTGGACTGTGTCCGGTTTCTGAGAACTATAAACACCGCAGCAGTGAGCATCTGTGTAGGTTAACGCAATGTGTGTAAGCATGATTGTTTTCTCCCACTAAATTCCTAGCAATAAAATAGCATGAGCACATTCACGATCTGGGTCTGTACGGGCCCCGGGCCCTTTGGAAAATGTTAGAGTAAGTGACTCTCCCTCTGGCAGTATGAGGCTGTGGGTGTCCCTGCATTCTTGCCGATTAGATAAGATCTTTTTATTCTGCCTTCACAATGTGCTGAGCGAAATAGTTTTCTGTTTTAATTGCATATTTAGGTCACTAATGCTATTGAAAATGTTCTGTTCTATGTTAACTGGCCACTTCTGTGTCCCCCTTGGGAAATTACTTATTTATGTACTTGCACACATCTCTGTTTCTTATTTATTTGCAAGAGTCTTTTTCACAGGTTAAATAATGCTTTGTCTGTCATGGATATTACACACATTTTATTCCTTCCCATTATTGATGTGCAAATTAAGCTGCAGTAGCCTATTATCTTTAGATCTCGTGTGTCATATGAAATCATCAAAGAAAAATATTATAAATAGCAACCGACTGAATTTTAAAAGCGTTAAGTTCTCTGAAATAACATCATTCAGAGATGACTACTGCAAACATTTTTCGCTTAGCCTTTCCGACCTCTCCCCAAGCATAGATAGATAGATAGATAGATGGTATATTGTAGATAGATAGATAGATAGATAGATAGACAGACATATATTTCTGACTTAATCTTTTTTCTTCAGTTAACAATATGCTATGAGTGTCTTTTCTTGTCAACAAATATGGGTGTTCAATATGATTTTTTAATGTCTGTGTAGAGTTTATATTAATACCTCAATAAGTACATCTACCTACTTTTGCCTTTGTTTAGATTAAATTCAGTGACTTAAACCAAGCTGTGTTGTAGCTGAGCACATTGACTTTGTGACCACAACTGGGGCTGGGCTCCGAGGAAGAGGGGCAGATGGGCAGGTGGCAGTTAGGTGCGTCCCACATGATTGCTGGATATGGTGCGTTTGCTTTTTCTAGGTTTCTACTGTCTTAAAAACGTCATAATGACTTCCATCTCCTTGACCTTTGTAGATGTGTCCGTTTTGTCCTGGGGATGAATTTCTACACATGACATTGCTGACTCAAAGAGTAGGCACTCTCTATGGCCTTCAGGATGAGGTGACCACTGGCCAGAATTTGAAATATGCACTCTCCCATAATTCACCGTATTGCCTGCCTCACAACCAATGAAAATCATTATTTTTAATGTTCCCCAATCAAATCTAGAGATATTGCATGCTGGTTTTCGAATGATCCAAATCACGAAGATATTTCTTAAGTGTAGCCTTGTTTACAGCACGTATTTCCAATGATCAGATAGTCACTCCGAGCACCAGTGCGGCTCCCTCGATGTGACAGAAAGAACGCAGACCAAACAGACGCTGCCCATGGCTCTGAGAGACGCAGCAATGCACTCCGGGCTGCAGTGTTCCTGAGTAACTGCGGTGGCTTCAGCAGCTGTTGCAGAAAGGAAACCATCTTCGCTGAGAATGACGTTATTACATGTTTTGACCTGGGGTCTGCATACATGAACTCTCAGACATGCCATTCTGCCTCCTGATTCTTTGTTCTTTTACACCAACAAATGAGGCCTCTTCTCTGAAAAAAAAATGTTTTAAGTCAGGGCTCAGCACCCTGGTGGGCCTCACCTGTGCTCCCGGAAACGCACAGCTAAGCACATACATGTCATTAATGGTGGCGAGGACGGGTTTCAGTAACTGTCTTGACCATGGCTCTCCCCTCGTTAGCTGCTGAGGGCCAGACAGGGGCTGGTAAGGAGGGACTGCCCATGCGTAGCCCAGGGCCTGCCTGGGCCTCCTTTGCTCTCTGGCTGCCCACAGCCAGGCCACTGCTGACCTGCAGGGAAGCTTTGGTCATGGGAGTGGCCAGAGACCAGAGTCAGAGTGTGCCTGGGTTTGGTGCGGGGGGGCGGGGGGGCGAGTGGAGAGTAGTTTGCCTTTAAAATTAGGTCATTTTGCCGAAACTGGTTTGGCTCAGTGGATAGAGCCTCGGTCTGTGGACTGAAAGGTCCCAAGTTCGATTCCAGTCAAGGGCATGTACCTTGGTGGCGGGCACGTTTCCAGTAGGGGGCGTGCAGAAGGCAGCTGATCGATGTCTCTCTCTCATCGATGTTTCTAACTCTCCATCCCTCTCCCTTCCTCTCTGTAAAAAAAAAATCAATAAGATATATTTTTAAAAAATGAAATAAAATTGGCTCATCTGCCCTGGCCATTGTGGTGCCAGTTGGTTGGGCACCGAAAGGCTACCGATTTGATTCCCGGTCACATGCCACTCCCTGAAATGGACCAACTCCAGGAGAGCTCAAGAGGCGGGATCAGGGTCACAGTCTCAGCCTCTCTTCTCAGAGGCACAGCCATGGTCCGCCTCTCCTTGTCCTTCCGTATGTATGCTTCTCAGTATACAGGTGGCTAATGTTTTAGCTACGGTGATGCCTAATTCCATGCAAAATGGAGTTCATATTTTCTATTTCTCTTTCTCCCGTTTGCTTTTGTGTGGTTTCCAGGAAGAGAAGAAATGCTGGTGTTATGCTCCCTGTTGTTTCTATGTTAATCTTTATTAAATGTTTGGGCTTCGTTTTAGAAAAATAAGGAAAGTAGGAATCTAAGAGAAGTAGGCAAAATTATCAGCTAAGATTGTGGGCTAAGTTCAGACACGCACATGGCCATCTGCCTGCAGAAAATCACTTAACCCGCATGAACCAGTGCTCTCTCATATGCGAAGCAAATAGAATCAGGGCCTAATGTGATGATTGAGGAAGATGATGCATGGAAAGCATTTATTATTATGGTGCCTGACACACAAGGAAGAGTCAATGCGCATTAGCTGTTATCATCACCATCATTATTGTCATTATCATCCACTCCCATGGCTAGCCAGTCGTCCTAAAACCATTAGCTGAGCCGTCCAACATTTCCCCACCATCTTGAATTGTTTTTATAATCTATGGGGTGACAGGTGTCTACGGAAGTCTGTCTTTTTATCCCTGTGTTACACCGACCCATCTTCGTCTGGCATCATGACCGCATACATCAGAGATTCATCTCTTTCTAATGTAATTTAGTATGTAATTTAATTGTGCTCTGCTCATTATTTTTCCTTTTCAAAATTATCACATGGATTTCCGTGAACCTGTTCTGAGGCCTTGTGTGAACAATCTCTATAGCATGGAAATGGGTTATTCTCCCCATTTCATAGATGAGAGAATTAAGGCTGTAGGGAAAGTAGACTCCAGGCCAGTGAAGACTTCCAAATGGCAGACAAGACGAACCAATATGTGCTACTGTCTTCCAATCAGGACCCTTTGGTGACACTGGCCTATTCTTCCCCACTCTTTCTACTCCCTCAGTCCTTGCGAACACTGCGAGGCATGTCTTTTTAAGAAATGAGGAAGGTTACACAGTGTCAGCATAGCCTGTAATTGGGTATGTGCCTTACATGGCACTTGAATGCCACTTTTCGTGTCACAGAGCATCCACATTGTCCCCACTTGACCCCAGCTACCTCAGAAAAGGGACCGCTTTCCAATTAATGACTTCTGCTTTCTAGAGTGTATGCTCCGGCTAATCACCCAAAGTGTTTACTTATGCTAACCAGATTACAGGACGTTGAATATTGTATGAACTCTGTTAAATTTGGCTCTTTATAATAAATGATGAATTCAAAGTCGATGACGGAGCTGAAACCGGTTTGGCTCAGTGGATGATAGAGTGTCGGCCTGCGGACTGAAAGGTCCCAGGTTCGATTCAGGTCAAGGGCATCTACCTTGGTTGCTGGCACATCTCCAGTAGGGGGCGTGCACCAGGCAGCTGGTCGATGTTTCTTTCTCATCTATGTTTCTCTCTCATCGATGTTTCTAGCTCTATCTCTCTCCCTTCCCCTCTGTAAAAAAAAAAAATCAATAAAATATATTTTAAAAATAATAAAAAATAAAGTCGATGATGGATAATTTTATCAAATCGTGAAGAAGTTCATGTCCCTCAGGAAAAAAATAGTACTAAACCTTGGGACTGTCATCCTTCTTATTCTTTTTAGCAAAAAGCATGATCAGATTTATAAATGGTGTCGCCCTGCACGTTAAGTTCACTTTCTGTGGAAATAAAAGGGGGGCATGTTTTTCAAATGCATTTCATTTATACTTTATTTCTGTCTTCATTCGGATCTTTTCCTAAGGAGGCAGTCTCTCTCTCCATATGGGTATGAATAGACAAGACTTTTACGCTGTTTGAAATGGCTTAATGTTAAATTTCATATTGTAATTCTTTAGTAATAATGTGTCAAATATTACACATGCTTTTCTGGTGAAAATTCTTTGAGGAAAGGAAAACATGTATTTTTGGCATGAAGAGTGCTGTAACGTTCTCACATTCTATCAGCGTTTCATTAGGTTTTCCAGGTTTTTGTAATTTAGGGTTTTACACAAATCCCATAGCATTTTGAGATTTCCTGGTTTGCTGCCTGATTGATATGTCATTTAAATCCTGCATTTGTCTGAGTGTTCAGGTTGTGTGTTTTGAACAAGGCCAGACTCCCCATTTGCTGTTAACTTTGAAAAAGACATTGATACCCTTTACAGACTTTCAAACTATGGGCCCAGTTTAAACACTTCAAACTTGGAGGCTTCTCTCCTGTTTTTAAAGCTTCAAAGTATCGCTCATCCATAAGAAGGAATTTTATAACTTATGAAACCAAATCCTTAAAGTGAACAATTGATTTTTATAGGAGAAAAATAATAATCATCTTCATAGATGACAAAAAGGTAGCCAGTGATCTTCAACATTCAATCCCGATTAAAATAGCAAGAACAAAAAAAATAGACATTTTTTTATAAAATAGAGATATGGAACATTTTTAAGACACAAGATGCTTTGGCAAATGAAGAAGAAAAAGACAAAAGTCTAATAGACTCATGAGCAAGGAATATGGATGAAATGTTCACTAGAAGGCAAGTGCACAGAACTGGTAACTCATGAAAAGATCCTCAAGCACATCGATAAGCAAAACAAGCCAGCAAAATAGTTAAACTAGGCACATTGAAAGTGAGATGTGTACTGTGTTGCTAAAGAAGGAAGGTGCCTTTTTCTCCGCATCCTCTCCAGCACTTGTCGTTGGTTGATTTGTTGATGATAACCATTCTGACAGGTGTGAGATGGCACTTCATTGTTGTTTTGATTTGCATCTCTCAGATGATTAGTGACTTTGAGCATGTTTTCATATATCTCTTGGCCTTCTGTATGTCCTCTTTCAAAAAGTATCTATTTAGCCGAGACCGGTTTGGCTCAGTGGATAGAGCGTCGGCCTGTGGACTGAAAGGTCCCAGGTTCGATTCAGGTCTGGGGCATGTACCTTGCTTGCGGGCACATCCCCAGTGGGGGGTGTGCAGGAGGCGGCTGATCGATGTCTCTCTCTCATTGATGTTTCTGACTTTCTATCATTCTCTCTTCATCTCTGTAAAAAATCAATAAAATATATATTTTTTAAAAAGTATCTATTTAAGTGCATTGCCCATTTTTAAAAATTGGGTTGCATATCTTCCTTTGGTTAAGTTGTATGAGTTCCCTGTCAATGTTGGAGATTAAACCCTTATCAGAGATAACATTGGTAAATACATTCTCCCATGCAGTGGGCTTTCTTGTTGTTTTATTGATGGTCTCCTTTGCTGTACAGAAGCTTTTTATTTTGATGTAGTCCCATTTGTTTATTAGATGTAATCCCATTTATTTTCTCTTTAGTTTCCATTGCCCTAGGAGCTGTATCAGTGAGGATATTGCTTTGGCATATGTCTGAGATTTTGCTGCCTGTGGATTTCTCTAAGATTTTTATGGTTTCCCATCTTACATTTAAGTCCTCTATCCATTTGGAGTTTATTTTTGTGTATGGTAAAAGTTGGTGGTCTAGTTTCATTTTTTTTTTGCATGTATTGGTCCAATTTCCCCAACACCATTTATTGAAGAGGCTGTCTTGAGTCCTTGTATGCTCTTGCCTCCTTTGTCAAATATGAATTGAGCAGTGGTTTGGGTCAATTTCTGGGTTCTCTATTCTATTCCATTGGTCTATGTGTCTGTTCTTGTGCCAGTACCAGGCAGTTTTGAGAACAGTGGCTTTGTAATACAGCTTGATATCTGGTATTGAGATCCCTCCTACTTTGTTCTTCTTCCTCCGGATTGCTGCGGCTATATTTTTTTATTCCAGATGAACTTTGGGGAGTTTATTCTACATCTGTGAAATATTCAGTTGCTATTTTAATGGGGAGTGCACTGAATCTGTAGATTGCTTGGGGAAGTATGGACATTGTCGTCTTTTTTAATAACTGTTATGTTTCTATATGAAACATATGTATTCTGTTATTGCAGGGTGTGTAGGTCTATAAATGTCAGTTAAATTAATCAATAGTGATAGTGAAGTGTTTTATATTTAAAATATCTCTTCTGCCCCTCTCTTTCTTCTTTTGAGACTGTAAGTATTTAACGTGAGAACCTCTGATATTGTTCCAGAGCTCTAGCACCATTTGTTATGTATTTTTCACTCGTTGTCAGTTTGTATTTCACTTTGAGTTATTTCTTAGCTGTGAGCTCATTCATTATTTCCTCATTCATTCATTCATTCATTATGTCCATGAGCTTTTTAACTTCAGGGATTCTTCCTGCCTATCACTGCATTTCTTGTTCCCCTCATTTTCTTTATCAGTTTTGTTTTTATTATCTGTAATTATTAACTATCATAAACTTCAATTATAAAATAAATTGTTAAAATGTTAATCATCCTACCTAATAAAAGGTTTATATGCAAGTTATCCATCACTCCGTCACAAAGATGGCGGTGCCCGTAGCCACAAGATGGCGGTGCCCAGTCCTCACAGCCCCACTGGAGTCCCTCAGTCCCAGAGGGGTACTCACTTTCTGTTATATAAGTTCTGTTCATGTTTCCTTCTCAGGTGTTTTTTGGGGGAACATTTTTGTGTGTTTCTCATAACATTTTATTGAATTCTGGCTATGGTGCATGAAAGCGTGGTTACTTACAGACCTTTACTTTTTATCTGCTTTTAAGCCCATGGCCTGGTCCTCCCATCCTGAGCCCAGAATGAAATTGCTCATATAACCAAATCTCCCGGCAGGCCATTCAAGTCTTGGCAACTAAGTGTTTCCCTCGTGGCCTGTGGCTTCAAATTTATGGTTCATTCAAAGACAACTATGACATCACAGTCTCTTTTTCATTGTTAGAATGTAAGTGACATTCTTTTGTCTTCCTTCATCCTTAACAGCAATGAAACCCTGTTTTTCATGTATCCTCTCCAGCAATTTTATTTTTATAGAAATGGCCTGTGATAAGGATCCTGCTTATACTCCGTATTCCGTGTGAAAGTTGCCCTTACATACATCGTTAATCTCCTTTAACTCTTTTTTTTAAATATATTTTATTGACTTTTCACAGAGAGGAAGGGAGAGAGATAGAAAGTCAGAAACATCAATGAGAGACATCGATCAGCCGCCTCCTGCATACCCCCTACTGGAGTTGTGCCCGCAAGCAAGGTACATGCCCCCGACCGGAATCTAACCTGGGACCTTTCAGTCTGAAGACCGACGCTCTATCCACTGAGCCAAACCGGTCTCGGCTCCTTTAACTCTTGAGAGGGGCAGGAATATCTGAAGCAGAAAGAAAGGACGGGAAGGCGCAGCCATGGTCTCTGCCCCTGTGAGCCAAGGACACCAATAGGTGGACAGTCAGTGTGTTGTGGAGACTCAGGAGTGCCCCCATCTGCTCACTGGTTCAGATGCCATGGAGGTTCCAGGGCCAGGGAGACCAGCAGCTCCGCTCTTGGGGCTTTTCTCCAGGAAGATGCAACTCATCCACGGCCCTGGGCCCTCTCCCCAAAACGCCGGTCTCAGGTCAGAGATGACAGAAGCCCTCAGACCCTCCTAGTTCCGCCCGTGTCCCAGGAGAGGGCCAGCAACATAGAAAACCAACCCCAAAATCACTTCCCCAGAAACCACTCAAGACATCCATCTTCTGCTATGTTATTTCTAAAATGTGTGTTTCGGAACAGTTTGCTGTGGCTCTCTCCTTCACATTAGGTCACAGCTGTGTCACTGTCTGTTGAGTGCGGGTCCTCTGAGGAGAGGGGTGCTTTCCTGCGATGATCTGACTCATTTATTTAAATAGCATCAAACGGCATTGATGTGTTCCTAGCCTGGAACTCAGAAGAGCAATCTGCCATACTTGTGTCGTCTCTGTAGACTTAGCTGTGTGTAGGAGCAAGGTCCTCGGATACCATATCCCTAGAGCGCTTGTGTTTACGTGCTTATGTATGAAGTCCTTGGGAACACAGGGCATGTATGAGTGCAATGAGAGGCAGCCATTTCCGGAGTCCTTCTATTGTGACGTCTGAATAACTTATCAGGTACTTAATACCCATTACATTTGTCTTTTTAGGTAGAAACTATCTGAAAGGTGTCTTACTCTTGACCTCAGAGTTTGAAACGCTGTCATTTTAAATAAATGTACCATATTTTCAGGCGTATAAGACAACTGGGCATATAAAATGACCCCCTATTTTTCCAGTTAAAATAGAGAGTTTGGTATCTACTCACCCTTTTAGATGACACTGACGTATAAGATAACACCAACGTATAAGATGACCCCCCAACTTTTGAGAAGATTTTCCTGGGTTAAGAAGTCGTCTTATATGCCAGAAAATACAGCATTTCTCTCCAGACAAGAATTTCAATGTTGGAGGGAAGAAAATAAAACACACGGTGTATCCCATGACTGCCATGTAGGCCAGTGGTCAGCTCGCGAGCCGCCGTTTGCCGTTCTGTTCACTAATGAGTTTACCCACCACTGACCTAGACTCTCGATCCAATCATTACAGGCTGTTGTTCCTTGTGATGAATCCCTGTGGGCTCTATGTTACATGTCTGTCACTTATCTCCCTGATTCTGGGTGAACGTGGGCTCATTGCCTCCCCACGTGTCTTCCCGTTTGCATCACTGCTCCTCCTTTTTATTTCCTTCCAGGGGCTGGGGTTCCCCAGTTCCAGCCCATCGCCCTGAACGGCCGGATTCAGGTGCTGGGCAACGGCTCGCTGCTGATCAAGCACGTGGTGGAGGAAGACAGCGGCTACTACCTGTGCAAGGTCAGCAACGACGTGGGCGCGGACGTCAGCAAGTCCATGTACCTCACGGTGAAAAGTAAGGAAGCAGACGCTTTGTTTTCCTACACAGGTCTCTGGGGGCGGCCATTTCCAATCGTGCCCATACCTGTTTGGCTAAAAACCAAACCAAGTGTTGGTGCGCTAGAACTGGGTCCATCTTTGCTGTCCTAGAAACACAAGTAAAGGGGAGGGGGAAACGCAGCCGATGGCTGACACATGCTCATGGCCCCAGGCATCTGGGCACAGAGCCCCTTGCCCACCCCCTCCCTTCAGTCCCCATGGCCATGGGAACAGGCGCTGGGCAGCCCGGCAAATGAGGGGGTCTCTGCCGTCAGCACCTGCATGTCCATCCCGTTGGTTTTACAGCTGTGTTCTCGGATGTGTTCCCTTCAGATGTCCCTTTTCATGCATTTGATCATTCACAAGCTCGCTTCTCCATCAGTTCCCTCTTTAAGGTCCTGATGAAATCCCGCCACCAGAAACTCATTACCGAGTGACACACACGGTGTGACGGAAACATATAGCATTGCTCAGGGTCCCCAGCGCTATAGAAGGGATCCCTGTCATCAAGTTGTTTTCATACAGTGGCACCTCGAGATACGAGTTTAATGCGTTCTGTCACCTTGAGGCGTGGGAAACTGAGACGCTCGAGTCTCGGTAAACTGGTGGGTCACGTGCAGCCGGCCGATCCGTGCGACGACTCCTATCTCAACTGTTGCTCGTATTTCAGAGCAAAAATCGCTCCCTCGATGGCTCGTATCTCAAAAATCTCGTATGTTAGGGCACTCATATATCGAGGTACCACTGTATTTCGGTAACTAAACCAGCAAAGAAAGAATGTACAGAGCACCTACGTTTACTCAGTGTTAGCAAGATTGCCGTCCATGGCTTCTGTCTTTCTCCGCGGGCACCATGTCCTACTAGACCGCTGGGGACTCCGTGCCAACTTCAAGCTTTGACCAGCTTCCTTCTCTTCCCGGTAGCTGTGCCAGCGGTCGGTTGGAAAGGACATTGCCATGTCATTTAGTAGAGGCCTGCCATTTAAAGGTCAATTTCAGTGCCGGGTGAATGTGTGTGTGTGTGTATGCATGTGTGTGTGTGTGTGTGTGTGTGTGTGTGTGTGTGTGTGTGTGTTGTGTAAAGGCTAGCTACTAGAGACTAATATTCTTCCCATTTTCATTCAGAATGTATTCCATCTAGTAGTCTATTATTGCCAACAGAACAATGAAAATATTAACTCGTCTATTTGCTATACTTTTATGTCCTGGAAAAGCATAGTTCTGAAAGAGGTTTGCTTTGAAGTATGTCTTGCGCATATCAATGCACAGTTTTGACTTCTCAGTGTTAGACTCTGGGAGGAACATATTTGCAAGAATCTGAAAACATGGTTATGTCACTTAAATTCAAAGTAGAAATGGTAATTTAAAAAATAATAAATTGATGAAATGATTATGGAAGCCCAAAAGCTGACGGCCAATGTGGACGGATCTTTTCCTAACAACAGGCATATACTTTGCGACTGCTTTGATATATTTTAAATGAACAAATATTTTTCTATCCCATATATATATTTTCTATCCCATACATATAATATATATGACATATATCATATACATATAATATTTTATATATTAAAAATATTAAAATATATGTAATATTTTTCTGTCATACATATATTATAATAGATACAAAGTAATATACAGAATATAAATGCACTCAACCATGAACCTGGCCCTCATCAATGAAAGAGCTTGTGTTTGGAAGAGGAGAGAATAGCCGACAGGTTTGAATGCCAGGTGGAGAATGTAAGAAGAGATCTCCTGTGATAGTTCTAGAACAGATTTTATTATTTTCTTAAAAGACATTTTTATTGATTTTATAGAGAGGAAGGAGAGGGAGAGAGAGAGAGAAATACGGATGAGAGAGAAGCATGGATCAGCTGCCTGCTGCGCACCCCCTGCTGGAGATCAAGCCCGCAACCCGGGCATAGGCCCTGACCGGGAATTGAACCATGACCTTCCTGTTCATAGGACTGTGCTCAACCACTGAGCCACGCCTCCAGGCGACAAAACACATTCTGACCACTCAGAAATGTCCCAGGATTTTTGAGGCTCTTTGCCAAGACCCCGGGACAAAGACCAGGGATAGTCTGTGTTATATCAGAGGCAGACCCCGGCTCCATCCAGGGAGTACGTGTGACTCATTTGGTCTCCACAGTCCCCAGAAGGGTGTCCGGAAGGAGGAGGCTTGGGTGATGCTGGGCCGGTAACCTCTGGTCGAGCCCCACTCTCGCTCGCTCATTCACAGTCAAGGCTTTGATGTGTCAGCAGAGCCCTTCACGGAGGCAGCCTTCCTGACCTCCAGCGCATGTCTGGATTCTCCCAGATGTTCTCATTAGCAGGAGGGCAGGATGGCAGCCGACCCAGGGCCCAACCCAAGGCAGCGCCAGGCCATCAGCAGTCCTCGCTGGCACTCGGCACGATCTTACCGGAGCGCTGCCCTTCCCCGATTGGCCCAGGGATGAGAGGAGGCCACGGCCTGGCCGTCTGGGGAGCCAGAAACTCCGGCCGGTTCTCCCCAGGAGATGGAAATGCTGCATTTTGCATGACATTAGCAGGCCGTTCATCACATCTGTCCAACCGGAGTGTGGGACTCTAAAGCCATTGTCCGTGTGAAAGCAGCACTGGCAGACCGGACAGCGGGAAAGAAAGAGAGCAGTCCCAGCTGTGGGGAGCATGCTCTGTGCAGGCGGAGGCCAGGCCCGGAGCCTGCACTGTCCTCTTCGTTCTCACCCGGGCAGGGGAGGGACAGCGATGCTGGATGTTTGTGACCAAATGGTCATTAGCAAGGTGATCACCTGCACGAATGGCATTTCAATGCTGAGGGAGCTGTGTGTGTGTTCTCCAACAAAACAGAATTAATAGCACATGGGTAGAGAGATAGAGGTAGAGGTAGAGGTAGAGATGGAGATAAATAAGATAGAGGTAGAGATAGAGGTAGAGGTAGGGTAGAGGTAGAGATAGAGGTAGAGATATGGGTAGAGATGGAGATAAATAGAGGTAGAGGTAGAGGTAGGGGTAGAGATGGAGATAGAGGTAGAGAAAGAAGTAGAGGTAGAGGTAGGGGTAGAGATGGAGATAAATAAGATAGAGGTAGAGGTAGTGGTAGAGGTAGAGGTATGCGTAGAGATGGAGATAAATAGAGATAGAGGTAGAGGTAGGGGTAGAGATGGAGGTAAATAAGATAGATGTAGAGATGGAGATAAATAGAGGTAGAGAAAGAAGTAGAGGTAGAGGTAGAGATAGGGGTAGAGATGGAGATAGAGGTAGAGAAAGAAGTAGAGGTAGAGGTAGAGATGGAGATAAATAGAGGTAGAGAAAGAAGTAGAGGTAAAGGTAGAGGTATGGGAAGAGATGGAGATAAATACAGAGGTAGAGATAGGGGTAGAGATGGAGATAAATAAAATAGAGGTAGAGATAGAGGAAGAGGTAGAGGTGGAGGTAGGGCAGAGGCAGAGATAGAGATAATGTTCAATATTTTCATCCTAAGTGTCTGTGCTGTGGATAATGGAAAAATTGCCCATGTAATAGAGAGCTATTTCCCGTCGTCCCAGTGATGATGCACACATATGTTCATCATAACTAACATGCGAGAGCTCTTTGTGTAATGATGATGGCCTCGGGTGCGGTGCAAATGGGTCTGTTTTCACTCTTCCAAGAAACGCAAGCCCGACGGTCCTCACTAACGGTGGAGGCAGGTCACAGAGCGAGGCTGAGTTTGCTTGCAAGTGAGTTCGTCTGAAGAAGTGACTGATGAGGTGGTCCAGGCAGGGACAGGAAGGAGAGATGTGCAGGGAAGGCAGGTTTTGACCCTCGTGGGGGTGGTACCGTGTTCTTCCCCCGAGATGGCCCGCTCTGCTTCCCCCCTGGGTGGTGGGCTTTCCCGCTGCAGAGGGACAAGGTGACCGAGGTCAGAAAGAGACCGAAATAGCAGCCTTGACAGTCTGTTATTGACATTTAGGTGACATTATCAGATCAAATAGGAGAGGAAATAAATGACCCCATATTTTTTGCAAGCCTGACATTTTTCTCTCTTGTATTTTTTAAATATATTTTATTAATTTTTAATATTTTTAATATTTTAAATAAATTTTTAATATACATATATTTTTAAATATGTAGTTGAGGATTTTAGCATCTTTGTTCATCAGGGATACTGGCCTGCAATGCTGTTTCTTTGTGGGGTCTTTATCTGCTTTTGGAATTAGGATAATGTTGGCCTTGTGGAAAGAGCTTGGAGTTGAAACCGGTGTTGCTCAATGGATAGAGCGTCGGCCTGCGGACTGAAAGGTCCCAGGTTCGATTCGGTCAAAGGCATGTACTTGGTTGCGGGTACATCTCCAGTAGGGGTTGTGCAGGAGGTGGCTGATCGATGTCTCTCTCTCATTGATGTTTCTGACTCTCTGTCCTTCTCCCTTCCTCTGTAAAAAAAATCAATAAAATATATTAAAAAAAAAAAAAGAAAGAGCTTGGAGCGATCCCAAGGGAGGGTCCCCTGAGATCACCCACAGTGCATATGTGTGCAGGCACGCTGCTGTGTGTGTGTGTGTGTGTGTGTGTGTGCGCAAGTGTGCTAGTATGTGCATGCAGATGAGCTAGGGTAAGTGTGTATGCATGTTAGTGTGTGTATGCAGGTGTACTAGGGTGTGTATGCATGTTAGTGTGTGTACGCATATGTGTGCAGGCATGCTACTGTGTGTATAAATATGCTTGTGTGTGTGCACAGGCATACTAGTGTATGTGTGTACGCACAGACATGCTAATGTGTGTGTGTGTGTGTGTGTGTGTGTGTGCGTGCGTGCATTTATGTCCTGGCATGTTTGCTCCTGAGCTAGGGCAAGATCTCCCTCCTCTGGGTCATTAATCTCCCAGGTCAGTGCGTGCGGAGAATCCCCGCCTTGAATTCAAAGGCAAAGGCAGCTGGACCCGGCGCCCCCAAAGCTGGCCGAGCCGTTGCCTGTTTGCCAGGAGGTGTTTTGTCTTCGCAAAGTCACTGCTGTTATTGAACATCTCCACGGCCTCTCGCCACCGCCACGGCTTAGCACGCCTCTGAGGGAGGACAGGAGACCCTCCGAGTGCTTTAATTTATTTTCTTCCTGAGAGACGACCCTTTTCAGAGAAGAAAGCAAGCAATAACAGTATCTTTATATGCTCACAAATATTATTAAAATGCACATCATCTTGGCTTTTATAATAAAATTTGGGAGAATTTAAAATAGTCAAATGCTATAGTGGCTCAGGAATTGTCATGTATGCCTCTGTGCACATGTATGTGCACATATGTCCATGTACATACCATGCACATAGAGAAGAAAGCATATGCATGTCTATAGGCACACACGTGTTTGTGTGCATGCCCCCCCCACACACACACAGAACCTTGTGTAGATCCATGGCAATAATCCCTTTGAAAACACCACTCAAAACCCTCTTCTCGGAAAGTAATCAGACCCTTACCCCATTCTTTTCACACCAAGTTACCAGAATTTAGCAAAAAAAAAAATCGCCTTTTTCTTTTTCGAAACATATACTGTCAATTTTCTAGGTAACATGATAGATACAGCCATTTTATTATTTATCAAACCTATTAGTATTTCATCTAAAACCCCCAAAAGTGACATTTGCATGCAAATATATTTTATTGATCGCTCAAGCTTCCTAAACGCCCCACATCACATTTAAATCGGTGAAGTCTCTGTGACACCACTGCCCTCGCCCTGTTTCTGGTTTTCCTTTCTGAGTCTCTCCTGCACACGTACAGCCTCGGCGAATGTGAATCTAGTTTAGAAAACAGCCGAAACCGGTGTAGCTCAGTGGATAGAGCGTCGGCCTGCAGACTGAAAGGTCCCAGGTTCGATTCCGGTCAAGGGCATGTTACCTTGGTTGCGGACACATCCCCAGTGTGGGGCATGCAGGAGGCGGCTGATCGATGTTTCTCTCTCATCGATGTTTCTAACTCTCTATCTCTCTCTCTTCCTCTCTGTAAGAAATCAATAAAATATTTTTAAAAACAAAATCAATAATTTAGAAAACAAGTGGCAAATGTCAATATTAGCTAGAGAACAAATAACGGACGTGATAAAGCCCTGCACCTGACCTTGGCGGCTGCTTTCTCCTGAGGGCGTGTCCCCGTGGTGCCTGTGGAGGCACCAGCTCGGAGCGCCAACATTCATCTGAGTGGCCAGCCGGCTCCTCTCAGTCAGACCTGCAGTGTCTCCCCACCCCCTGCCCCGAGGCGAGGGTGGGCTCTGGGTGAGTGGAGGTGGGGAGGGTGCTGCAAGGACCCGCTGTGCAGGTGGCTCTCCCCCGGAGGCTGTTCCACAGAATGCCGGCCCCAGGATTTGCATTTCCAGCAAGTTCCCCAGTGATGCTCCGGCGGCCTGTTCGGGCACCACCTTGAAGAGTCCCTACTGGAGACAACGAGTGACAAAGCTGGATGCTGAGACTGCAAACGTGTACAGCTGTTTGTCTCATTCATTTAAAGTTATTCGCACTCCTTGACGAGCAGTTTCACTTCTCTAAATGTCCCCAGAGAAATTCATGTAGAAGTGTCGGGGGTCACAGGCAAAAAAAAATGTTTGCTGTCACATTGTTGGCAGTGGCCAAAACCTGAAACCTCACAAATAAATAAACCATGGACTATTCATACAAAGATAGTATGCAGCCATGAAAACGTTTGCAGGCACTATATATATATATATATATATATATATATATATATATATACACACACACACACACACACACACACACACACACACACACACACACTGAGTGGCCAGATTATTATGATCTCTTATTATGATCTCTGAACGCATAATCATCTGGCCACTCAGTGTAGACTGGCCACAGAGTTGGGATGGTAAAATAAGGTTTTTCCATGTAGAAGAACTGCATTGTGGGTAGTTGGAAAGAAGCAGAGGACTTATTAGCCAGAGGCTGGGGGCCACTATCTCCTGGTCCCTTGACATATCAAGATTTGCAAGCTCTCCCTGATACATAAGTGCATTGAGTAGCCAGATTGTTATGTATTCAGAGATTATATATATGTGTGGAGGGGTGAGGGGTGAGAGAGAGAGAGAGAGAGAGAGAGAGAGAGTTCTTCAATGAGACATGCAGTCTGTCTGTGCCTCACTCAATAATTGCCCTCCTCAAACCACTGTAATAATAGCACCCACCTCCTAGGGTCCCTGTAAAGATTAAAAGCTTCTAAAACTCTCAGCATCGGCCGAGATCGGTTTGGCTCAGTGGATAGAGTGTTGGCCTGCAGACTGAAAGGTCCCAGGTTCGATTCCGTTCAAAGGCATGTACCTTGCTTGCAGGCACATCTCCAGTAGGGGGCATGCAGGCTGCAGCTGATCCATGTCTCTCATCGATGTTTCTGACTTTCTATCCCTCTCCCTTCCTCTCTGTAAAAAAAATCAATAAAATATATTTAAAAATAAAATAAATAAAAGAAAACTCTCAGCATCGGAGTTAATACCTGCTAGCTATAATTATCATTATGACGCCCTGTGTCTTTAAAAGGACTTGAGTCTGGCACATGCTAAAGACATGCAGTAGGACACGAGGACCACATTAAACACACCAGCTTTTATCACCAAGCCCAGACACCACATCCACAGGATGACACGCACCGTGGCTGCGCGCCAACAAGACCCTGTCCTCGGTGGCCGGACGCAGACGTGGACACGGGATGAAGACCAATGGCACAGTGGCTTCCAGAAAAGGTGAAAAGTCAGAGATTAAAGAGCCAGTGCGGACAGCAGGGCCAGCGTCCTGGGCACTGGCCCTTCTTGTTTACAAGCATCTTCAGGCGGAAGAAGCCTCGAAGGCCCTAAAGAGGGGGATGCCAGGAGACTGCCCTGCACGCCAGGAGCTGCTGTTCTACAGAGTGTGAGGCGGGTCCCCACCGCCGTTCATGGGACGCGGTTTATCTTCTCTCCCTTTGCTCCTCCGCGCTCCACGGCGGTACATCAAGACCTGCTCCAACATCAGAACGCGGCTTTGAACTTGACGTTGTTATCCAAGCCACTGGGTGCTTGCTGCTGGTTCTGTTTCCACAGGAACTTCTTGCCTTCCAAGGAGGTTCGATTCCGGTCAAGGGCATGTAGTGGGTGTGCAGGAGGCAGCTGATGGATGTCTCTCTCTCTCATCGATGTTTCTAGCTCTCTATCCCATGTTATCAGAATAATCTATTTTTTAAATAAATCTTTATTGCTGAAAGTATTACCCCTGTCCCCTCCCCCCTCCTCATTAACCCCCTCCAGTCTACCTTGCCCCACCCCTGCCCCAGGCCTTTACCACCCCATTGTCGGTGTCCATGGGTCATGCACACATGCATACAAGATCTTTGCTTGATTACCTTCTACCCAGCCCCCCTCGCCTGCCTTCCCTCTGAGATTCCGCACTCTGCTCCATGCTTCCGTGTCTCTGGATCCACTCTGTTCATTTTGTCAATCAGATTCCACATATGAGTGAGACCAGGAGTGGATCGGAATACTCTAGAACGGCGGTCACCTACCTTTTGGACCTCACAGACCACCAGTGGTCCGCGGACCACCGGTCAGTGACCTTGGCTTTCAAAGGCAGAGAGCTCGGTGGGCCATCCTTGCAGTCTGTTAGCCAGACACTTGCATTCCTCCTGGCGCTCTCCATGGGCCATTGGGGTGTCCTAGTGACATGGTGGCAGGATTCCCTGGAGCCAGGGATCGGAGAGAGAGACAGAACGTCCGTGTCAAGATGGAGCCACCGTCCTTTCAAAATCTACTCTCAGGGCTATTCCCACCATGTCTGCCGCATCCCATTGGGCACAAGGACCAGCAGCGCTGGTAAGAGGTAGAAAGCGGCTGAAAGGATGGTTTGCACACCGGGATTCAAGGACCCCTGGGGGTCACCACGGGGAATGGCTGCAGACCACTGATGAATATTTTTTTCTAATTAATATTCTGGACCTCATCCGTTTTTTCCTAATCTAGGTTATATTCATAAATGTTTAATTTTTAAAAAATACATTTTATTGATTTTTTACAGAGAGGAAGGGGGAGGGATAGAAAGTCAGAAACATCGATGAGAGACATCGATCAACTGCCTCTTGCACGCCCCCACTGGAGATGTGCCCGCAACTAAGGTACATGCCCTTGACCGGAATCGAACCTGGGACCCCTCAGTCCAAAGGCCGACGCTCTATCCACTGAGCCAAACCGGTCTCGGCAATGTTTAATTTTTTTTTTACTTTCAGTGATGACAAGAAATCAAAATCTACTTACTATTTTTTCTACCTAATTATTAAAAACGGTGTTTTTGTTGTTGTTTCTTTTTAAAATGTATTTTATTGATTTTTTTACAGAGAGGAAGAGAGAGGGCTAGAGAGCTAGAAACATCAATGAGAGAGAGAGAGAGACATCCATCAGCTGCCTCCTGCACAGCCACTACATGCCCTTGACCGGAATCAAACCTGGGACCTTTCAGTCCACAGGCTGACGCTCTATCCACTGAGCCACCCCGGTTTTGGCTAAAAGTTTTATTATCAGGCAAACATAGCATCTATGTACATGACCAGCCCAGAAGCGAGGAGAAAAGGAAGAAATGATTCGCCAACATCTACGTGAACTGGAAGGACAGTCCTGTTGTTCATATCGGGGGCTTACCTTCATCCTTGTCACGCCAAATAAATCCACTTTCTTCCCATCACGTGACCTGAGACGGGTTCCGAGCGAACGTGATGGAAAACCTGCGTGTTCTCGGAGTATACACGGACGCCATTAATCATGTCACCGGGCCGGCCAGGCTGCCGGCTGTGGCGATGCTGTCCATCTTGTTCAACAGCCAATGCGGCCCGCGGTCGCCTGGAAACGCCTATTTGATTGATGGTTATCATCAAAGGGGCTTCATTCTGAAGCAGAGGCACCAGCGAGGGGATGTCTCCGTGGGTGCTGAGAGCTGACGCATGCCTGGCTGGGGAGCTCGTTTCCTTCTCGGGGATCACAGCCGCTCCCGAGGCAGCCGTACCGGCTGGCACCGGCGGGAACAATAAGAGTGTGGACAGGAGGCATTTCTGCTTCTGCGGGTCCTGTCTCCCCACAGGTGGACGGTCCCCCTCCCCACAGCTCGGGGGGCCGGGGGGAGGGAGAGAAAGGGGGTGCAGGTCTCTTTGTTCTCACCGAGAGCAAGTGGAGACCTCAAAGCAGAAAGGCCTGCGCAGGCCTGGGCAGAAGCAGGCACCTGCCCGCGAACCATTGGCTCGCCAGGCGCTGCAGACATGGCTGGGATGAGGCTCTGCACACGGGTGACCGCAGGAGCAGAGTCCCTGTCGCCACAAGCTGGAGGCGGCTCAGAGTCCACGGGTGGGTGACGGAGAAGCAGCAGGCGGGCTCTGCCCACAGTGGAACACAGTCAGGCCTAACACGGAACACAGCTCCCACACGCGCCGTCACATGGATGGACTGTGGCCACCTTGTGCCACGTGCCATGAGCCCGTCTCCAAAGGACAAATGTCATGTCGTCCCTCCTGCAGGAGGCCCTGCAGTGGTCAGGTTCCCAGGCACAGAGAGCAGGGTGGTGCCAGTGGCTGAGGCAGCGGGCAGCGGGGAGGGAGTGTGCCATGGGGCAGAGGTGGAGCTGGGGGAGATGAGAAAGCTCTGGAGATGAACGAGGGGAGGTGGCACACGTGGTGGATGCCACCAGATGCCCCTGAACTGTATTCACACTTAAAGGGGCTTAAAGCAGCTCAGCCAGCGTGGCTCCGTGGCTGAGCATGGACCTAGGAACCAGGAGGTCAGGGTTCCATTTCTGGTCAGGGCACAGGCCTGGGTTATGGGCTCGATCCCCAGGAGGGAGCGTGCAGGAGGGAGCCGATCAATGATTCTCTCTCATCATGGATGTTTCTATCTCTCTCCCCTTCTTCTTTCCTCTCTGAAATCAGTAAAAATACGTGTGTGTGTGTGTGTGTGTGTGTGTGTGTGTGTATGTGTGTGTGTGTGTGTATGTGTGTGTGTTCATATATATGTGTGTGTGTATATGTATTTAAAATGGAAACAATGGTGACTTTATGCTAGGTATGCTGAGGAGAATAGGTGCTGTGATTGGGAAAGGCTTTGTGGGTTCCTTGCAGCCCCCCAAATATAAGGACAGGAACCGCAGCTATAATGATCGATCACGTTGACAGGTGGCTGTGTGTGAGAGAAGGGGCTGGGGCTTCTTTCTTAGGGTGCGCCTTTGTACCCACAGTCTCCTTCGTCATGGTGCTGGGAAAGAAGAGGCCCTGGGCCCCCATCCATCTTCATGAATGTGGTCATTGATGCCACATCCCTGGCACCCTGCCCTCCCCCCCCACCCCAGCTCCTTCCCTCCCCGGGTCACAGGCTGCTCTTTCTCCCAGTGACAGGGGTGGCTGCCGAGGAGGCTGGGGCTCACCTGATCCAGGGCCAGGGTCCGAGGTATGTGGCCAGGGTCCAGGACATGTGGCCAGCAGAGGTACAGGGTCCCTGCGCTCCCAGGAGCCCGCGCTGGAGGTCGAATGGCCTTAGGCCGCCATCTTGAAATTTGGAAGAATGTGGTCTTGAATGTGTGTTTTCTAAGTGAGACCCAGCGGGGCATGAACTGAGGATCTGGAGCCTTCGCCCTCAGGTCATCTGACCTCCGTGACCTCCTGCCCCCAGACTGGGTGCTCAGCCGGCCACTCCTCTGTGCCCGGTGTCCAGAGAGCTTTCAGGGGTGACTCAGGGATGAGCCCTGAGGTCAGCCTCCAAACCCCAGGGAGTGGTGGTCACCCGGTGGGAGCCCCGGCCGCTGGTAGGACCCACACATGTACATGCCATGTCTCAGGTCAGGGCCTGGGCACCCCGAGAGTCTGCCCTGACCCAGCCCTCATCATTATAGAAAATATCAGCCATTGTGACAGGTGGAAACAGAGGCCTCGGGAGGAAGAAGCAAGCTTTGGAGTTAGAACTGGCAGGCACCCCTTCCCTGCTGTTCGAACAGGGGGCTCCACGTTGTCCCTCTGCTCTGGGTCCCCCGAGTCCTGTCTCTCACACACGCAGTGGGCTTGCAGGAGACAGACTGGGTCCCGTCTCACAGCTGAGAAAACGGAATGTCAAGGACATCATGGAGGTTCTCCCCTGACAGGCTCAGCCCCCGAGGGAGGGGCTTCCACGGAGGCCCCACCCACCTCACGCCCCTGCGGCCAGAGGCCCTGCACCCCGTGGACCGGCCTGGGGGCTTTCTCTCGGGGCAGACAAGGGTCAGAAGACCTGGGTGTCCTCTAGGTTCTCCATGGACAAATTGCCAGGCTTTAGGCGAATTGCTCAGCTCCCGGTCCTATTCCAGTGATGGCTGAAAGTTCCCTTCTCTCTGAGGACACGCATGGTGCGCTGAGTTCATGGATGTAAAAGCAATCTAACGTTTAAAGGGTACAGGAGCGCATAAATATTATTTACTGCGCGTGGCTTAGCCTAGACCGCTAGTGCCCCAGACCCTGGAGCACAGAAGGAAGGAGTCGTCATTTTAGGGAGCGGAGAGACTAGCTTTCCCGCATCCTTTGGTGGGGAGATGGGTGTTTTAAAGATCCCACTAGATCAGCGGTTCTCAACCTGTGGGTCACGTCCCCTTTGGGGGTTGAAAGACCCTTTCACAGGGGTCACCTAAGACCATCGGAAAATGCAGGTATTTATATCACGATGCATAACAGTAGCACAATTTCATGGTTGGGGGTCACCATCCCATGAGGAACTGTATGCAAGGGTCGCGGCCTGAGGAAGGCTGAGAACCGCTGCACTAGATGAAGTGAGATTTGGTCCAGCGGTGGAAGAGGGGCATAGAGGGAAGAGGTTTTCCTTTAACCAGTTTTAAACCCTCCAGTTCTCTGTCTTTATTTAGAAAACCAGGAGGAGGAGGAGAAGATGTCAAGTGTGAAAGGAATCCTAAAATTCTTTTACGTTTTAATCTTAATTCCCTCCCACCCCCTCCTTCAAAACAGATGTTTGGTGTCTGGTTCTCTTGGATCGTGTTCACAGACATCTGTTCATATTAATTTAGATGCAATAAATCTGCCAGGAATGCCATTTCTATACATCTCACCCATCTTTGTAGCATCATTTGGAATCTGATGCTACTTATGACTAGGTCCTAGATCGTTTCTACAGCCGGAATTTCTCTCCCATGGGGTTGTCCTTTGGATGAAATAGACGCCTAATATGTGGAAAGGTTCCTGGCATACAGTCAGCATCCACCCAAGTTCCCTGTTGTTGTGATGGAATCGTGTGTGAGAGAGACGGAGGAAGAGAGGTAAAAATAGGGAAGGAAAGTGGGGATTGGGAAGAAAAAGGGAAAGGAGGGGAGACTTACAGAGGGAAAGGCTTGGGGCTCGCCCAGTGGTGTCTGTTCAATCCCGTTGAGATTGAACCCATGGGAGAGCTCTGAGTGAATCCGTTCCTGAGCCTGCCTCACTCTCCCAGGTGTCAGATGAGGAAACCGAACCCAATTCAACACTCTTGCCCATTCTTAGCAGGATGTCCCTGGGTGGCATGAGGTCGGAGCCCCACTGCCGGCTCTCTGTGCCTTTTCTCACCTCTTCTTCCGGTGTGAGAGGGGCACTGCTCTAGCCCAAGACCCCAGCCACCCACCCCCCACCAGAGTCCAGTCTGCAGCCTGACAGCAGCCCTGCACACCAAGGAAGAGGATCTGGGCAGAGGACCCCCATCTCAGCGCTTGATCCTGGAGGCTTTCCCTGGTCCATGTCCCCCCCCCCCCATGTCTGTGTTCCATAGAATAATGACGATGAGGTGTCCGGGGAATGTTGACGGGCTGATGAGACAGCAGTGAAGACCATTTCCTTTCACGTCTGTGTATGAAACGCGCACTGTGGAAGCCAGGCGGTGGGCAGGTGGCTGCCCAGCGTTCTCTGTGTCTGAGATGGTTCACAGTCAGACGTCGGCGGGGATACAAAGACAAGGAGCTGAAGAAGCAGTTTACAGTGTTCCTGCGTCCGAACCTCTCTCTCCCTGCCCCTCCCAGCTGGACATTCCAGTGTCCCTGCCTCTGCTGTCCAGCGTGGGTGCCGGAACAGTGTCATTACCTTGTCCGGGGTCCCACATCCGCCTCTCCTACTTCTGTTCTGTCCAGGTGGAAAGGTTGAGGTGCTTCTCGGGGTGCAGGATCTTCCTGCTCCAGCAGGGCAAGTCCTGAGCATTGGGGTCATTACTGATGATGAGTCATTAAAGTCAGATCCTGGGTGACTGGTACCTGGGCCTCTGATGCTCGTTGCTCTCCTCTGGTTTCCTGTTTTCTTCTCTGTAAAGGGAAGGGGTCGAACAGATGGCCGGGACAGGCCGGTTGTCCAGCCAGCGTGCTTGGTATTCCCTTTCGTTTCTCTCTCAGTGATACTTTCCGCGGAGCTGGAGCTGGAGAGAAAAAGAAAACTCTCTTTGAAGCGGTTTTGTTTTATTGATGTCTCATGGCCTTGGACTCAGTCATATGGCAACACCTCGCTCTGAGAAAGGCTCACAAACACACTGTTTGACTCACGCATGTTTCATGTATTAACATGGAACCATGTTGGCTGTTAAAAACTTGGGGGGTGGAGGAAAAGTGGGCGTGGGGAGGCATCTGGAAGTTTCTGCTCG
>PVJN01014374.1:9895-46871 GCA_004026805.1 Lasiurus borealis | reverse complement strand
TTTAAATATCCCTTTAAAAATATACTGTAAGACGTTGGAATTTAAACAGGAAGGAAGGAAGGAAGGAAGGAAGGAAGGAAGGAAGGAAGGAAGGAAGGAAGGAAGGAAGGAAGGAAGGAAGGAAGGAAGGAAGGAAGGAAGGGAGGGAGGGAGGGAGGGAGGGAGGGAGGAAGGAAGGAAGGAAGGAAAAGAAAGAAGAGAAAGAAAGAAAGAAAGAAAGAAAGAAAGAAAGAAAGAAAGGGAAAGAAGAGAGAGAAAAAGAAGAGAGAGAGAAAGAAAGAGAGAGAGAAAGAAAGAAAGAGAGAGAGAGAAAGGT
The DNA here is from genome assembly GCA_004026805.1 of Lasiurus borealis. Classification (NCBI taxonomy): domain Eukaryota; kingdom Metazoa; phylum Chordata; class Mammalia; order Chiroptera; family Vespertilionidae; genus Lasiurus; species Lasiurus borealis. The sequence goes on along the minus strand of PVJN01014374.1, from coordinate 46,555 downwards.
TTTAAATTGATCATTAGGTCTTTATAATTTCCTATACAGTACTTAGTTATTGTCAGTTATGGTTTATGACACAGCAGGTTCCCCTATCAATCCAATTCTTGTTTATTGGTTGTTGGTGTTCAAGCAGAATTTAAAGCATCTCCCACCTCCTTTTAAAACTCTGCCCTTTATTTCTCTGCGTGAATTGGTCAGAGATGGCCCCACAGAAATAGAGAAGTGGTGCGTTTCTGTTTTGTTGACTAACTCGGCCACTCTCAGACTTCACTCTCTGGGACTCCTGAGGTCTTATTTCTGAGTGGTGTCTCACACACCCGCCTTTCTTATACTTGTCACTTATCTCTGAAGTGATGTCTCAAGGTATGTGCTAGATAAGTTTTTTTAAAGCTAATATGCATTTTACCTTGCTGTTTGAGAAGTAGTATAATAAAGTTGGAATGATGGAATGCCAGCATGACAACTTCGGTGAGGCATTCCACGCTTAGAGGTATTTCATAAGCTGTTAAAATGAGAATGATTATCTTTAAAATCATGAAACATAGGAACTTTTAAAAAGGTTAACTTACCTTTGTTTAGGACCTAAAGACAATATTTTAAAGAAACACCATGTTCTATGTGATTTAAATTGTTTTGGAACCCTGATTTCCTAACTACAGTATATATGTAAGAGGAGTTTTAAATGGGCCAGTATTCGGGCAAGTATCTACAGTACAAAAATATCTGATAAGCCTATTTCAATTAGTCAAAGGCATTCAATTTAATCTTATGAGTCACTGAATATATCTCATAAATTCTAGATTTTTAAAAAAACTACCTGTGACATAGAAGACATACTAAGGTAATACCAATAATCCTGACAGTAATTATTAGTATATTAGGAGGATAAACATATTCTTTAAATTCCATTTCACTTGGGAGTTTCATATTATACAACCTCTGAAGGATTAGGACGATCATTTTAAAGCCTCTTCAGTAATTCCTTTCTTATGTTTCTCCCCAAAGCATGTGGGTTCTCTTTAAGCTTTATAAACTCTTTTATTGTATGTAAATTGGCCCAGAATTTTAAAATATAAAGGATAATGTGTAATATATCTATTTTTTTCTTCTCTGAGTCTTAATTTTTCATTTTCTTTTGGGTTCTCATGTATATATTGACTGTTTAAATTCACAGCATCCGTGTATGCATATTAACATAGTTTTGCTTCTTCTCTCTACTAGCTTTTGCAAAAATTCTTGATCCCGCGTATCAGGTTGATAAAGGAGGCAGGGTGAGGTTTGTTGTGGAACTGGCAGATCCAAAGTTGGAGGTGAAATGGTATAAAAATGGTCAAGAGATTCGACCCAGTACAAAGTAAGTGAACTTTACAAATAATCAGTGATAACTGCATCAATCAAACAGTAGTTTGACGTAATTTTTATGAAGAATATCACTTTTTATTTAACCTTTACAAAGCAAGGTTTTATAGAGGGAGAGTAAAAACTTTTCATGTATTTTGGAACCATTAAAATTATAGTGCTGTATGAATTCAACCTTGTTTTAGATTTAATTCTATACAAGCTATTTCAGATGACTCCCAATTACGGATTTTATCACTACAAGTTATATATGATTATATCAGGGCACTACCAAACTTCTCTCAATTTTTTAAAATAAAAGCTTGAAAAATTTTGAAATACATATCTGATATGCCAGTTGGGAGTCTCAATTTATAATTATACAACTTTTATTTTTCCAGAGTAATATCTAAAGCCTGTGTTTTATTATTGCTTGGCCCTTTCCCAAATAAAGGAGACAGACTAATCCCTGATGTCTAAGAGTATCACTGGTCTATTATGACACTGATATACAGAGATCCTTATCAGTCCGAGAGATTTTCAATTCCAATACATTTTTTAAGTTAATAGGAGCCACATGCGCGTCTATAAAAGACTTTGATCCTAAAAATGTGTCACTTCTGTAGGACAATTAGGTGGCTTCCTATTTCTTAATGTGGTCATGTCTACAGGGTGACTGTGATGATAGTTTGTACCTGATAAAGACCCCTTGAGGGTGGCCTGAATTTACAAAAAAAACATAATTTTACTTGGTTATCTTAGTCTAGAAAATGTTTAGTACTTTATTCTCAAAGTCTTCAGTTTGAGAATTTTCCAAATAAAATGTTTTTCTGTAGTCTGTTTTAATGCCCTACTACCCTCATCCATAATCCAAATCATAGATAATGAAATTGGGCAGTCTTCTTGGCTTTTAGTGTGTGTTTTTTTGTTTGTTTGTTTGTTTGTTTGTTTCCAAATACCCAAATTCTTTCTTTTTTGAAAAATACTTTTTATTGATTTTTTTAGAGAGAGGAAGGGAGAGGGATAGAGAATTAGAAACATCAATGAGAGACAAGGATCAGCTGCCTCCTGCACACCCCCTACTGGGGATGTGCCTGCAACCAAAGTAGAAGCCCTTGACTGGAATCGAACCTGGGACCCTTCAGTCACAGGCTGATGCTCTATCCACTGAGCCAGACCGGTTAGGGCCCAAGTTTTTTCTTAATAGATGGTAACTGTGATCTGATAATACAAGTTCTTAAGTTCATTTAAGAGAATATCACATTCTATAGAATTACTGTCTATGTTAATGATTAAATTCATATGATTGCTTAAATTGTGTAAGCATTTATTTGCCCCAAAAGTCTGTGTCACTGGACTAGGCAAAGAGTGGAATCAATGGATCAGTAAATAAGATCAAGGCTCTGTCCCTCTACAAAGTAGATAAATTGGTCATTTTAAAAAAATGTACAGAGTTGACAGTCTCTCTGACTACCTCAGACAGCCCTTTTTTTTCCAAAAAAATGGGTTAAAAATATCAAATAGAAAATACGTGTGCACTGATTTATATTCGAAATAAAAACCTTATATAGAAGAAAATTACTGAAATTAAACATTAGTGTATAAGTGTGCATATAAATTACATTATGTATTATGAAGATAAAAAGTGGTTTCGTGTTTGCTGTTCAGTAAACTATATAAGATATGCTTCATAAGTGGCAGATCAAAATTATATCCTTGTCTTTCAAGCATTACCAAATTAGAAGCCGAGTTTTCTGGCAAGAAAGAAAAGAATAAAATCCGATTATGGGACTCTGCTTATCTTCCTCCTATTTAAAACAGGTACATCTTTGAGCATAAAGGATGTGAACGAATCATGTTTATCAATAACTGTGGGCTAACAGATGATTCGGAGTATTATGTGACGGCTGGCGATGAGAAATGTTCCACTGAGCTCTTTGTGAGAGGTAAAGTGAAATCTCTTACTGTAGTCATTAAGAGCCATAGCTGTCTCTTGGGGGTAATAATTAAAGTGAAAGTGATGAGTTGAGGTCCACAACAGAACTAAGCAGCATCTCTAGAGATGGTTTAGTTTGGATGCTCCACTGGCTCTGTATTGAAGCTACTCTACCCTGGCAGTTAATGTGTATCCTAATTAATCTCCAGTTTCATTGAAGACTAGAAAAGCCAGAGAGAAAAAACTGCTGTGTACAAATTCCTATAAGTTTCAACTCAGGCAAGCAGTAGTTTACCAAGTCATTATCCCAGTTATACCTTCTGAAACCCAATGAGGTGTACAGAATAATCCTCATCTCGCATGCTCATCTGATAAAAAAAAAATAGATTTCTCTTGAACCCAGCTTCGTAACGCAAGGGACATCAGTGGTTGGCACTGAGGGCTCTAGAGTGTCATTTCCTAAGACATTGGGAAAAGAGGCAGATGTTGTTGTGAAGCCAGCCACCACTTATTTTTATTTTTAAAAATATATTTTATTGATTTTTTACAGAGAGGAAAGGAGAGGGTTAGAGAGCTAGAAACATCCATGAGAGAGAGAGATCAATCAGCTGCCTCTTGCACGCCCCCTACTGGGGATGTGCCCGCAGCCAAGGTACGTGTCCTTGATCAAAATCGAACCTGGGACCCTTCAGTCCTCAGGCCGATGCTCTATCCACTGAGCCAAACCGGTTTTGGCTATTTTTATTTTTTGTGAGACCCCTGCTTAAGACAATTCTGTAATCTCTATCTCCCATCTAGAGCCAGAATTGAAGAATTTTAGTCTTAAAGGTTCTTCTTCATCAGAAATGTCTACCACCTGGTATCTGATTTATCCATCCTCCCCCCTCCTCACAGCCAAATGATGTTTGATACATTGTGTCTGCTCTCTAGAACAATAATTTATTTGATGAGTTCTGATAAAATTTACTTAGGGTAAATTTTGCCAAGAAAAGTCATAAAGACCCTACCTACTCTCTACCGCCATCAAACTAACCATAGCTCTGCAGTATGATTCTTTCTTCTGGTTTTTCATCTGTGAATGAGTTTGAGGTTCTGAGGCAGGTTTGGGACATTGAATGATTCTGACTCTCTCTTGTTTTCACGCCAGAGCCTCCAATTATGGTGACCAAGCAGCTGGAAGATACAAATGCTTACTGTGGTGAGAGAGTGGAACTAGAATGTGAGGTGTCTGAAGATGACGCAAATGTGAAATGGTAAATATCTTTTATGAGGTCTGTTCATTTTTAGTAGACACACAAACAAGTACCTTCAGAGATTGGAGGATAGGAAATTGTTTTTACAGAGATGAAAAGAATCCAGTCTCATTCGTGTTAGTAACTAAAACTATACTAAGATACTGTTTTGTTTTTTACTTATGAAACTAAAAAAGATCTGAAAAGCTGTATTGGTAAGGATGTCGGGAAGTAGGTTCAAGGTTGCCAGGTCTGTTCAACCCCAAAGACAATAGATGCTCTTCACCTCTATACATACCATGCTTCCTCTCACTGTACCATGCTGGCAACTTACCTGGAATATATACTTTTTAAAAATTTTATTCCTAAGCATTTTATTGTTATAGTGCCTCAGAAAAATATTTTAGACTAAAAATCACCAATTACTTTAAAAAGTAAAACGTTTTTTTTTTTTTTTTTTTTGGTCAGATGGAAATTTTAATTTAATCCTAAATTAGAATGGTTTGTTGGGAAGTATAGTAAATTACATGGCCGGATTCTGTAGTAATTGGCACAGAGTCAATGGTTCATTCTAATCTAGAATAATAAAATGTATTAAACAATTATACTCACTAGTGTATATTAAAGGCCCAAACGTGGGTAATATCTGCTTTTAGCATATTCATCTGTTTGATTTTATTTTATTTTTTTAATATATTTTATTGATTTTTTACAGAGAGGAAGGGAGGATAGAGAGTTAGAAACATCGATGAGAGAGAGACATTGATCAGCTGCCTCTTGTACGCCCCTTATTGAGGATGTGCCCGCAACCAAGATATATGCCCTTGACCAGAATCGAACCTGGGACCTTTCAGTCCACAGACTGACGCTCTATCCACTGAGTCAAACCGGTTTTGGCCATCTGTTTGATTTTAAATGGAAAGAGGGAGCTTATGTTCTTTTTCAGGTAGCTTTTCAGACAACATTTGTCATAATAATAATTTATTGATAGATTGATTTATACATTCTTTAATTCATTAAGTAGTTCTTGACTGTCTGGTGGCTTGACAGATATTCTATAAAACACTGGGATATGGGGAAAACGATGCCAATAAGGCCCATCTCTTGAAGGGTCATTGATAAAACATTTTAATCTATTTTAACCCAGGTTTAAGAATGGTGAAGAGATCATCCCTGGTCCAAAATCAAGATACAAAGTGAAAATTGAGGGCAAAAAACACATTTTGATCATAGAAGGAGCCACCAAGGCTGATAGTGCAGAATATTCTGTCATGACGACAGGAGGACAGTCGTGCGCTAAACTTTCTGTTGGCTGTAAGTAAGACTTCCTTGGATGTCTTCCTTGTTGGCTGACCAGTGGTGTTGCATTTGTTAATTTCATTTGAGAAAGGTTTCCATCTATTTTATTTCTACCTGTGGCAGTTTTAAATAGGTAAAATTAAATCCCATTCTAGCTGTGTGTCTATATCCAATCAGCCAGGGTCTCTGAGTAAAGAACCAACTATTCAAGTTCATCATAGAACACCCATATTGTGAGGGAAAGATGAAAACCACCTGCCAGAAAAGTTACCCCTGGCTAAGAAATATTTTCACCTCCAAATCACATAATAGATGGTAAATAGACATGATATCAACTCTTGATCTTGTTTGCTTAATCCATAGGCAAACTTGCTGTCTGTTCGTTAAATAAACATTCAACCTTCTGCAATTATATTTGAGATGAGAGTTACTCAACTAATGGGCCTCAGTTGAGAATACTGAAGAGCTAATTTGCTAATATGCTTCAGAAGCATGAGAGAATTAATGGACTTCCCTCGAATACCCACTATTAGTTCTCAATGGCAGTCTGTCCCTTTCGGTTAGCTATGAAAAATAAAAGAGCAGATCTCACAAGAAGATAGATAATATGCACAGAGCAGAAATCCTACTTCTTTACTGTTGTCTTAGTCCAGGTGCCATTCATCTGATCACCAAATCATTCAAAAGTAATTTCAATAGACACCTATGTTTCCTGGAGTGGTGACCATCTTAGTTTAATATCAAAAATAGATTTTTCTCACCATAGGCCGATCCTTATCTGATATTTGTATCCATTTAAAGCAGGTACAGTCCATTCTGTTATCATGCAACATATGCATCTCTGAAAATCACTGTGCTATCCAAAGTCATGAAATCAAAACCAAAGAAATGGAGGAGAGGGAGCAGAAATGGGGTTATGGGCACAACACTCAACATTCTAGTCAGCAACACCTCTTACAAAAACCCAATGAGAACCTAACAAAAAAACTAGCACAGTTGGACACATGTTCAGTGGTTAATAAATAGAACAATGTATATGGTACTTTACCTTAAGAAGGAACTGATACTTGCTTATGGAAGTGGTGTCAAAAGTGGTGTAGCTTGCAAGCTATCGGATAGTGGTAATCTCAGTTGTACATGAATGTGGCTCGTATCGCATGGGTGAACTGAGGTAGCTGGTAGATGTAATGTGGGGATAGGTGGGGTGTCTTCTATAGCCTTACCTGGCTCAGCTCAGCTTGCTGGGTACAGTTTTTTGAATTCACCTAATCTTTGTCACGAATGAAATTGTATGCAATCAAACATGAAATTTGTGTTGTGCTACCATTACCCCCTTCATATATTAATTGCATTGGAACAAATTCTAATTTTCAAAACAATCCTTACTAGCAACACTGGGCATACATTCTGACATGACACCATGTTTGCCTGCCTGGATTGGGTTTGGCACTGATCATTGTCTGTTATTTTTGTAGTGAAGCCTCTGAAGATAACGACACCTCTGACTGATCAGACTGTAAAACTTGGAAAAGAAATCTGCTTGAAGTGTGAAGTCTCTGAAAACATTACAGGAAAATGGACTAAAAATGGGCTGCCTGTTCAGGAGAGTGACCGCCTGAAGGTTGTACACAAAGGAAGGTAAGCGAGCAAGGCAATACTGAAGTGAAGGCTGGTCCCCATATTTACTTTCTCCCCTTCTTGGCAAGAATGCTTGAAGAGCCCTTCAAGGGAAAGAATCTATTTCTGATTCATTGCATGAGTGTATGATTTCTCTGTTATACATCATGTCCTGTCCCAACCCGCGGGTTAAGTCAACGAGGATCCTAGAGGGGGGGTGGGGATGAAAGGGACAAGAGATACAAAGAATGGAGATAAGACAAAGTTCTGATCAAGTCTCATTTATTCAGGAGGAGTTCAGGGTAGTTGTAGGGAGAAGGAGGAATTAGGAAGTTCCAGGGAGTGAGGAAGTTGCAGAGGCTAAGCAACCAAATCGCAGTGAAAATTCCTAGCCCTTAAGGTGAAACACCTAGCTTACAGGAAAGAGATAGGGTTTGGGGTAATAGAAACCTACCCTGAGGTTAGTGCTAACGTGGCTGGAGCTTACTACAAAATGGCTGTCAAGCCAACAAGTTTCCCACAATGTCCTACCTGTAATCCTGGATCTGCACCTTACAATATGGTGCTTTGTTTATTCAAAACTCACCAACTGATTCTTTCTATCCAAACATGATGTTAGAGGAATGATACTGAATTCTAATGGAGAAACTCTTCAAACTTGATTAATTGTCCCTTTTTTTTGGGGGGGGGGGAAGGCATAATATCGTAGAATCTAGAAAAAAAAATCTAAGGCATGGGTTCTCATACTCGGATCCATGTATCCTAGCGATAATCATGAATGAACTTTAAGACCCCTCATAAATCCTCTGAAATTGTTAGCAAATTCTGTGTGTACAAAAATACTTGCTTTTCTCCAGCAAGAAGATCCATAGTGGCTCATGATTTTAATAAAGTTAGTTTTAGTATATAAAGCCAAAGTCAAAATTATTCTTAACAATTTCTTGAATCTTAAAGTATGGTATCAGTGAGATATTTTCTTTTAGCCTTTTTAATGCTATGAGATAAAAAAAATAAGAGATTCTTGCTTAATAAGTAAGTTGTATTTGAGGAGATAACTCCATACAGTCTAAAATAGGTATTCAATATGGACCAATACATAGGAAAATTAAGACTTCATATTATTCTCTCTCTCCAAGCTGCACTAAACAAGTTAATCAGATAAAAGCCAGGTCTCTCCTCAGTTTGGGTCATATATAATCTAAATCTTTGCAGTCTTAGAACTATGGTTTTCTCATTTCCTCAGAATCCACAAATTAGTGATAGATAATGCCCTCATTGAGGATGAAGGGGAGTATGTATTCACACCAGATGAATACCCTGAGACTCTGTCCGCCAAAGTTCATGTCATTGGTGAGTAGATAAAAGAAACCTTTGCAGAATCCTGTTCTTTGATTTTTGTTGTTGCATACCTTGGAATTGTAAACATATTCAAAACTATCTGATGTTTAAAGAAAAAATAAAATACATGAACTGTTATTAATGACTAACCATATGGTTGATTCTTAAGAAACCTTACTATGAAGTAGTTTTGAAAGGTGCCAGTACCATCTATACTGACCCCTCTTACATTCTTTTTGGCCAGATAAAATATTGATTACTACCAATGTTTAGCACTAGCCAAGTATTAGCCCAGATATTCACATGGGAATGACTGTCTGATAACAAAGGCCATGTTTAATATTCCAGATCCTCCTAAAATCAACCTGGATGGTCTTGATGCTGACAATACGGTAACGGTAATTGCAGGGAACAAGCTTCGTCTTGAGATTCCCATCAGTGGAGAACCTCCTCCTAAAGTTATTTGGAGCCGAGCAGATAAGGTTTGTTACACACACACACACACACACATACACACACACACAAACACGGTCCACCCCACTTCCTGACCTCCATTAGTTAGATGAAAGAAGAAGCAAGTAAATGTACAGGGGTACAGCAACAATGTAATTTTTTTATAAAGATCACTGATTCTCAGGTAAATGTAATAATTATTCATTTACCTTTCATATATGTGACTACCTTCTATGTGGCCTGGCATGTTTTTGTGTTCAGTGAACAAGATTCTATCTTTCATTCCAGTGAATGTCAAAAATGGGAGGAAGGAGAAGGAGGCAATTAATTATTTAAATAAACAGATGTATAAAATTACTTTCCATGGTAATAAGTGCTATGAAAACTAAACAAAAATAGGCTAATATAAATAGCAAGTGACTGTGTGGTGAATGTCAAAAGCCTCTTTGAATGACAAGGAACCCATTATGTGAAGATCAAAGGAGAAATATTTTCAGTCAATGCAAGTGCAAAGGATAAAAGGAGAATGAAATTGATGTGTTGGAAGAATAAAAGGAAAGCCAGTGTGACTGGGGTAGAGTGAGGGAGAGAATAATAAGGTTGTAGTGGTAGACTAGTATCAGCTCATATGTAACCTTACGTATTCTTATATAAAACTAGAGGCCCAGTACATGAAATTTGTGCACTGGGGGTGAGGGGGTCCCTTCAGCCCAGATTATGAGGGAACCCCACCAGTGCAGGATTGGGACTTGGGAGGGATGCTGGAGGTTGGCCAGCTGGGGAGGGACTGAGGAAGGGCTACAGGACGTGTCCAGCCCATCTCACTCAGTCCCAATGGGCCGAACTCCAGCAGCCACCTAATCTACTAGTTGGAGCATCTGTCCCCTGATGGTCAGTGTACATCATAGTGAACAATTGAGTGGCCTTAGTATATCATTAACATATTATACTTTGATTGGTTGAATGGCCAACTAGATGACTGTACACAGCATATTAGGCTTTTATTTTATAGGATGTCTTATGGGCAGCAAAACTACTCCATATGATTCTATAATTTTGGGTATGTATCATTATAGATTTATCAAAACCCATAGAATGTACAACACCAAAAGTGAACTCTAATGTAAACTATGGACTTTAAGTGATAATAAATGTGTTACCGTAACAAATGTGCTAATCTGACACGGGGTGTGAATAGTGGGAGAGGTTGTGCATATGTAGGGATGGGTTATATGAGAATTCTCTTGACTATCTGTTTAATTTTGGAGTAAACCTAAAACTAATTTATTCTTCTTCATCATAGTTATTATCATCATCATCATCAAAGAGCTGGAGGGTATTTCCTCCTTTTCTATTTTCTAGAGGGAAAAAAAAAGTATCCTTGGGCCACAGAACAACTTCAAGAAGTGCAATTGGAGTCTTGAAAGAGGGTCATAAAACTGTTTAAAGAAATAATAGTCAAAATGTTTCCAAATTTGGCAAAAATTATAAATGCAGGTACAAGAAGCTCAATAAAAACCAAGCACAAGGAACATTAAGAAAATGACTCCAAGACTCATCATAATTAAATTGCTCTAAGCTTGTGAGTAGGACAAAACCTTAAAAGTAGAAAGAGAAAAATGGTCACATTTAATACACAGGAACATAGGCAAGGATGACTTCAGATTTCTCTGGAATCTAGGCAAGTGAGAATACAGTGGAGCAACATCTTCAAAGAAAAATACTGTCAGTCTAGAATTCTACACTCGAAAAAAATACTTTTTAAAAATGAAGGCAAAATAAAATGATTTTCAGATATATAAAATCTAAAGAAAATCATCAGCAGCAAACCTGAACTATAAGTAATGCTAAAAGAAGTCCTTAAGTTAGAAGGAAAAGGATATCAGATGAAACATTTTCACAAAGGAATAAAGAGCATCAGGAAGGTAACTACATTTACTAGATAAACATAAAAGGTTTTTCAATATTTAAATCTCTTAAAATGATAATTGACTGAAAAATAATAACAATGCACTGTGTGGCTTATATCATAGGTGTAAGTAAAATTTATGACAATAAAAACTTAAGGTCAAGTGGGGAGAAATGGATGTAAGGATCAGTAGAAATAAAATGGAAGTGTGCTATTGTAAGTTTATTTTCTTTGGTATACATGAACTATTATAATATCATGTGAAGGTAGAACATGAAAAGTTAAGGATGTATACTATAAACTCTAAAGGACCTACTAAAATAAAAAATGATTTATAGCTAATAAGCCAACTAAAGACATAAACTGAAATCACCAAAACATTTATTAATTGAAAAGGAAGGCAATAAAGAAGCATGAAGAACAGATGGGATCAATAGAGGGAAAAAACAAGATATAAAATTGAATATAAAGAGAAATATATAAACTAGAGATTTCAATATTTTCTCAATAGTTCATAGAACAAGAAGACAGGCAATTAAGTATACAGAAGATTCAAAGAACACTATCAATCATCTTGAACTAATTGACACTTATAGGACATTTCATTGAAAAAGCAGAATGGGCATTATGTTAATAAATAAATGGGAAATTTACCAAGATAAACCATAAAAAAAGTCTCAGTAACATTAAAGGATTCAAGTTATGCAAGGTATGTTCTCTGGCTACAGTGGAATTAATTAGAAAGCAGTAACAGAAAGATATCTGGAAATTTCCCAAATAGTTGGAAACCAAGAAACATTTTTCTGAAGAACTCATAAATTAAAGAAGTAATTATAAATAAAATTAGAAAATATTTATGAATATGCCACATATTAGAATTTGTGAAAGGCTGCTAAATCAGTACTGAATAGCCTTCTATCTATAAAAGAAACAGGTTATGTAGTTAAAAACTTGTCACAAAGAAAATCCCAAGTCTAGATGACTTTATTGAGAGTTCTACCAAAGATTTAATAAAGAAATAATGCCAATTCTGCACAAACTCTTCCACAAAATTGGAGAAGAGAGAAGAGTATGCCTCAGTTCACCCTTGAAGGCCAGTATTACTCTTATAGCAAAATCAGAAAAATAAAAACATTATAAAAAGAGAAAACTATAAACCAGTATCACTCATGAACATAGATGAAAAAGTTCTATATGAAATTTCACAAATTGAATCTAAATATATATAGAAGGAATACTACATTATGACAACGTAGAATTTATCCCAAGAACGCAAAGGTTGTTTAACACTTGAAAATCAATTAATGTAATTTACCATATAATAAACCAAGGGGGAAAAGTATGATCATATCAGTAGACACAAAAACATTTGACAAAATTCAACAACCTTTTCTAATACCTCTCAGCAAACTAGGAAGTGAAAGAAACTTTCTCAACACGATAAAAGACATCCATGAAAATTCTATTACTATCATTAAGTAAATGCTGAAAGAGTGAGTGCTTTGCTCCTAAGATCAGGAACAAAAGAGAGAGAGATGTCTACGCTCACCATTTGCCTTCAACACTGTATTGGAGGTTCTAGCCCAGACAATCAGGAAAAAAAAGAAATAAAAGCTAATCATATTGAAAAGAAGAAATAGGACTGCATTTATTTTCATGTGACATAATCATAGTTGTAGAAAATCTAATGTACAAAAAATCCACTAGAACAAATGGTACCATAGCCTAATTTATATTATCGGAAAGCCGAAAATAATGCAATTGTCCATCAACAGGTGAATGAATAAACAAATTCTAGGATAGTCATACAATGGAATGTTAGTCAGCAATAAAAAATAATGAATTAAGGATATATGCAACAATGGATGAATATCAAAATAATTATGCTAAGTGAAAGAAGCTGGACAAAAAAAGTATTTTCAAAAAGATGTTTTAAAAAACTGGCAGAGCCAAATGCTGGGAAGGATATGGAATAATTAAACTCATCGCTTATGAGAAAACAAAATGGTGTGTCCACTTTGGAAAATTGGGTGTTTGTTTTTTTTTTACCTATAAATAATCACTTTATTTTTTTATTGAATTTATTGGAGAGACATGGGTTAATGAAAATAAAAGGTTTCAGAGGGACAGTCTATAATACATATCTGTATATTGTACTGTGTGTTTACCACCCCAAGTCAAGTCTCCTTCCATAACCATCTATCCCTCCTTTAACCTCTTCTACCTCCCCTCAGCTCCTTCTCTTTGGGCAATCACCATACTATTGTCTGTGTTCATGAGTCTTCCTTTTTTTAATTTGCTTAATTTCTTCATTCTTCTTACCCAACCCCCAAACCCATCTTCTCTGTATCCATGAATCTATCTCTATTTTGTTTGTTAGTTATTTTGTTCATTAGATTCCACATATAAGTGAAATCACATGGTAAATGTTTTTCTCTGATTGGCTTATTTCACTTAGCAAAATACTCTCTAGCTCTATCCATGCTGTTGCAGAAGGTAAGATTCCTTCTTTTTTACAGCTGAGTAGTATTCCATTGTGTAAATGTACCACAGCTTTTTTAATCCCCTCATCTACTGATGGACACTTAAAATGTTTTCAAATATAGATATTGTAAATAATGCTGTAATGAATATAGGAGTGTATATATATATATATATTTTGAATTAGTGTTTCAGGTTACTTTGGAGAGTGGAAAATAGTTTTTTATAAGTTAAATGTGAACTTAACTACACAGCTCTACAATGCTATTGTTACCTACTTACCTAAGAGAAATGAACACAGAGGTTCATACACAAGCCTATACATAAATGATTATAGAAGCTTTATTTATAATTATTAAAACATGGAAATGACTCAAAAGTTCAGTTGTACATAGTTAGTACATACATAAACCAAACCACACATGAACTATACATGGAATACTACTCAACAGAAAAAAGGAATTTACCTAATAAAAGAGTAACATTCTAATTGACCATACCTCCGTGATGTCCACTAGCCAGTCAGAAGTGAATATGCAAATTAACCCCAACAAAGATGGTGGATTAATTTGCAGATGCAGGAGCCGAGCAGTCGGCAGCCATGGCAATGACACAGGCGTTCTGCATCACCCCAGCCGCTCCAGTGTTGGAAGGACGAAGGTGGAAAGGTGACTCTGGGCAGAGCGAAGGTGCTGCCGGCAGCCAGGGGAAAGAAGGCCCATTCTTGCGTGAATCTTTGTGCGTCAGGCCTCTAGTGTACTAATAATACATACAGAGACATGGATGAATTGAAAGAGCATCATGCTAAGTGAAAGAAGATAGATCCAAAAGGCTATACACTGATTCCATTTACATGGAATTTTGAAAAGGGAAAACTATCAAATAACAGACCAGGGATTGCTGGGGCTGGGGGCGGGGGGGAGCAGTCAGAGTGTGGGTGTTCAGAGTGTATGACTGCATGGAGACACTGTTGGTGGTGATAGGAATAATCTGTATATTGATTATGGTGGTTGTTACAGAATCATATAAATTTGTCAAAATTCATAGAACTGTTTATCTAAAAAGCATGAATTTTACTTTTTGCACATGACAGCATAATAGTAAGCAAAATAAAATATAGAAAACTGAGGATAATTACAACACCACCTTAAATATTTTCTTTTCCCATGGGAAAAAAAAAAGCAGAACATCTTTTATAATCTTAAGATTAGAATTTGGCTACATGATAAAGTTTTGTTCTATTATAAGACAAAAATTATGAAAACTATTTCAGGTATTCTTTCTATTGTCAAAATCTTTTATTATTGCCAAGACCGGTTTGGCTCAGTGGATAGAGCGTCAGCTTGCAGACTGAAAGGTCCCAGGTTCGATTCCAGTTGGGGGCATGTACCTTGCTTGCGGGCACATCTCCACTGTGGGGCATGCAAGAGGCGGCTGATCGATGTCTCTCTCTCATCGATGTTTCTGACTTTCTATCTCTCTCCCTTACTCTCTGTAAAAAATCAATAAAATATATTTTAAAAAACACAAAACACCTGGGTCTTCGTTTCCCACTGGTGACCCACTGGCTTCATGGCCCCATGGAGTTTCTGGTCGGTTCGTTCTTGGCAAAGGATCCATTGCACCTGCATCATCGAGCGATATGGCTACACACACAGCTTTCTGCAGGAGAGCTCCTTCGTGATGAAAAAGAAAACCCAGATTCAGAGTGTGGTGACCTCACCGAAAAGTACATTAACGGTGGAAAGATGGTGCCACTCAAGATAATCGCCAGTTTGTCCAAGAGGGAGTTGGACCAGGTAAAGGCAGTGAATGTTCAGCAGAATACGTTCCAAGATCTGAAGACAACCTTCAAGGCTGGGACAAGACCACGGATGGGAAGGCAGAAGTATCTTTCATTCTGTTTTGTTGTGTTTTTTTTTTTAATTGTAAAATAATAAGATCTGTATTCTATGATGTCTTGAGAAGGGAAAGGGTAATGGTGACAACAGAGAGAGCCTGGAAAAGAAAATTCAAACCTATCTTCATTCCACAAAGCCAGTTACTGACTCCTATGAAGAAACGGGGAAAGTCAAGAAAACAGACACTTCTAAATCCATGGGTGAAGTTCTTGATGAAGTTGTGAAGCTTTTGGACAAAGAAGGCTAACTCTAAACTAAACCTGAAAACATCCTTGAAATCGTGCTTCCATTTTGCTTTGGAATTACTATCACAATCCCTTTTGAAGGCAATTTTAATCTTTCATAATTACATCACAATTACTGGCCAGAAAGTATATAGTAAGACAAATTGAATTTTTTTTATCTTCCAATTTATTTTTAATTTTTATTTTTGGTCACAGGAGTAGACAGTGAATTGGGGTCTAGATTTGTCTTAGCTATGGTGCTCACAAAACAGAGAAGTGCGTTAGCGAGTTCTTTGTTTTTATTTGATAGGGATATCTCTTTTATAGTTTGTGCCTTCTGTGAGCAAAACTTTTTATTATGTGTATATTCCTTTAATGATTACAATGTGTCAGGGTTAGGGACTCCTCACTTCCTTTTTTTCTCCAGAGTTTTCAATTTCCAACCTGCTCAGTGAATTTGTGGACCAAATTTCAAAGGAGGTTTTTATATAGTTAGTTCTTGCACAATGTGTTTGGTAAACAAACTCATAAGATGAATTGCTCGAAGTGTTTTGGTATTTATCCAATCATTGACCTTATCCTGTAGAAAGGATAAGAAAATTTAGGCTACGTTTTAGTTTTACTACAACTTTACAAAGCTGTGTGACAGGGCAGAATCTGCTTCCAGAGGTTGCGATGGGGGTACTGGGGCTCAGAGCCTGGCAGAATCGTCGGTTTTCTTCTGACATAAATCTGAGGGTCACATATGTCCCTTCTGCTCTATTATAGAGTGTTATTAGTGATGAACTTGATCTCAACAAAATTCCTAGCCCTAGAACCTTGAAATGCATGTACGAGATTCATGGTGAAGTGGTTTGATTTTTTGTTTTTTTCTAAACTAAATATAAGGTTTAGTGTGAAGTATAAGAAATCTAATGGTTAAACTTCCCATTTGTGTTTTACTTTCTTGAATATTTTTGCCAGAGTTATTTGTTGAAGATTTTAAAAATCACTGTGCTTTGGTCAGAAAAAGAATGAATATACTTTATAAATGAAAAAAAGTGTAATGCTGCTTTCAATTATGGTTTAAGAAAAATGGAAAGAAAGTCGTGGAGAAGAAAGAGAAGAAAGGGGGGAAAGGAAGCAGAATAGAATGCTCAGCCTCACTTTGGGAATGAGATATCCATCCTCTTGTGTTCTCTCGGGAGGGAAAAATCAATACTCAATTAACTTTATGAAAAATGGGCATTGTGACCTTCAAACCTTTTCAACACTTTTAACATTTCAAGACCTCCAAAACATGAAAGAAATCATTGTTTGGGTTCTTAAATGAATTTAACTATTTCTAATTTCATGTGCAAAGAGACCTCTCCTAGAATAATACTCTAGGAGAGAAGCTCTGGAGGACTCATATTTTTAGTCCTCCAATTTTTCCTTTGTTGAATTAATGATATTGGTGGGCTTTGGAGTCAAATCCCAATTCTACCACTTTAGCCATGTGGCCAGGTGGAAAGTGGGACAATACCTTTGTCCTTAGAGTGAATGGAAGATTAAACTAAGAATGTGTGTTTTAGGCATTATACCTTGTCCAGCGTAGGTTATTCGGCACTCCAGTGTAGTCCTTGCTGTTGTCTTTATTTGTATTTTATTTCTTTCCTCCTTAGGCCATCATGGAGGGCAGTGGCCGGATAAGGGCAGAATCTTACCCTGACAGCAGCACTCTGGTTATCGACGTTGCTGAGAGAGATGATTCTGGTGTTTACAACATAAACCTGAAAAATGAAGCTGGAGAAGCACATGCCAGCATCAAGATTAAAGTTGTGGGTAAGTCGCCCCATCTGGTTTGGCTCAGTGGAGAGGGCATTGGCCTGTGAATTAAAGGGTCCCAGGTTTGATTCTGGTCAAGGGCATATGCCGGGTTTGTGGCTCAATCCCCAGTGGGAGGTGTGCAGGGGGCAGCCGATCAATGGTTCTCATCATTGATGTCTCAATCTCTCTCTCTTCCTTCCTATATATATATATATATATATATATATATATATATATATACACACACATACATACATACACACACACACACATAAATATATAAAATATATTATATATATTATATACATATATATATATTCATGGTGAAATGGTTTAGGTTTTTTTGTGTATATATATGTATATATATATATATATATATATATATATATATATATATTAAATGTTGTGGGAAGTCCACTGGATCAATAAACTTCTAAAGACAAGCTGGCATGTCTAGATCATGAGTCCACCATCAGATCTTGATTCTCTCAACATTTCTGGGTAGGCAGCAAAGAGAAATATAGTTTGGCTCTATATTATAAATCACTGTCTTTCTTTATCTTTGATACTTCTTTTCTTTTCTTTCCTTCTCTTTTTCTTTCCTTCCTCTTTTTTGTGGCTTGGACGACATACTGCAGAAATGAGTAACTGAGACAGCCCTTCTGGGTGCTGGTCAGTAGCCCTTCATAGTCATATTCCCTTTTGGTGTCCTCTAAAGTTACTGAAACAAATGTTAAATAATTTCCCACATCACAATCATTACAGAGGAGTAAGTCTATCTTGGTCCATCAATGACCATCTAAGGATATTTTTCCTGAGCCTGAATCCAAGTGAAATGAGTCTAGCAGATTAATGGTGATCCTAGGTTTCAGGCACTCTTTATTACACTTCAGACATTCCTTAAAAATATTTCAAATTGACTATAAACTGAGGTCATTTTATCAGGCGCTGAACCATATTTACAAGACATGGTGACTTATCATTTTTACTTGGATTTTTATCAGTGGACATCTTGAATCTTCCAACTATTGTAAAATTCACAATAAAACCATCCTGGACTCAGTTCTGCTGGAAGTTCATGTTGTAGTTAAAAAAAAAAAAAGAAAAAGAAAACAAAATCACATTGGACATTTCATTTCTTTTTTTAAAAAATATATTTTTATTGATTTTTCACAGAGAGGAAGGGAGAGAGATAGTTAGAAACACTGATGAGAGAGAAACATCGATCAGTTGCCTCCTGCACACACCTTACTTGGAATGTGCCCGCAACGAAGGTAAGTGCCCTGGACCGGAATCGAACCTGGGACCCTTCAGTCCACAGGCTGACACTCTCTCCACTGAGCCAAACCGGTTTCGGATGGCCATTTCATTTCTTAGTTACTATTCTCAAGGTAAAGAACAAGAGTCTTGGGTTCCATGTGGGGCTTGTTATCAAAATTGTGCCACTACTTTAAAGGATTCTAATTTTTACTTGGCTCACCTTCTCATATCTCAGATGAAGCATGAGTTTTTGCCCAAATTAGCCACTCAGTGCACTTCAGTAAACATGCAAAAGTTCTCAGAAATAACACTGCTTCTCTGATTATCACCAAAGAGCACATTTTCCAATGAACATTTTTCTTTGCACGGCTCTCTCTCTTATGTTATTCTGTGTTTTTTGTTTGCTACAGACATCCCTGATCCTCCAGTGGCACCGAATGTGACAGACGTGGGAGATGATTGGTGCATCATGAACTGGGAGCCTCCTGCCTACGATGGAGGGTCCCCAATCTTAGGTAACTGCATGCTGCTCAGTCTGTGGAACTGCCACTGGAGTTGGTGTCCTCTGTGTACATTAGTACAGAGGACATTAAAAATTAGCACAGAGTGCCCTAGCTGGCTTGGCTCAATGGATAGAGCATCAGCCTGAGGACTGAAGGGTCCCAGGTTCGATTCCAGCCCAGGGCACATGCCTGGGTTGCAGGCTCTATCCCCAGTAGGGGGCATGCAAGAGGCAGCCAATCAATGATTCTCTCTCATCATTGATGTTTCTATCTCTCTCTCTCCTTCTCCCTTCCTCTCTGAAATCAATAAAAATGTATTTTAAAAACATTAGTACAGAATGCATTAAAAGTTTGGCATTTAAAAGAAAATGTATTACACTGCCTTTACATATTCTTTCAAAATGAAATACTGTATTTTAGGATGCTTTGTAGGTATTCAAGGGTTTTCATAGCCCTGGTGAATATTTATAATTGTGTGTTCTCTTTTTCGGTTGACATTCATATTTGACATAATATTTAATTATATTGAAACACTCTGAGTCTAATTTTAAACCTTTCTAGTAAGTAAATGTCTAGTTTTGTAGAATTGTGTCTATGGGGAAATTTATTTGAGAGTTAAATAATTAGAGAATGTGCTTTCCCTATGGAATGAAAACTCTTTTCTACTTACTTAAAAAACTGGTCATGTCCCCTTCATATTGTTTGGACTCAGAGCTAAATCTGTTGCTCAGCTATACCAACTTTATAAATTGGCATGACCTACATATATCTATCATCTATTTTTCTCTTTTCTTCTTAGTATAATTCTAATTTTTTTCTAGTCCTGTTATTTTTTTTCTTTCTCCTATGCTGTTTGTACTTGTATTCTCTTTCATCTCAAACAACTGATGAAAGAAGGTGGTTTCAAATAACAGACTTTGCAGAGAATATTGGAAAATTGAAGAACTTCTAATATCTGACCAAGTATAGTTTTGGAGACTTGCATTTCTATTTTATGCCATCTGCAGGGTACTTTATTGAGAGGAAAAAGAAGCAAAGCTCCAGGTGGATGAGGCTGAATTTTGAGCTCTGCAAAGAAACAACTTTTGAGCCCAAAAAGATGATCGAAGGCGTGGCCTACGAGGTCCGAATCTTTGCCGTCAACGCTATCGGCATCTCCAAGCCCAGTATGCCCTCCAAGCCATTCGTCCCTTTGGGTAAGTCAGGAGAGCTGTGTCCTTGTCCTGGAAATTATTATGTGGGTGATGACTGCTTCCTTCTGACCTCCAACTGGGGCCAATCTGGAAGCTTCTTCAAGTGGTTGGTGAGCAGGAGGTTGGAGGTGGTTAGGAGAGGTTTTCTGACCAAGAAATTTTGTGGAGTTGAATGTCCTCCTAATATTGGCCCAGGAATGCATGACCAGAATTCCAATGACAGCTGTGGGCGGCTCCAGTTTCTGCTTCCCACTGAGAACATGTCGCTGAACTCACTGACACGTGACCACGTGCCATTTGTCCTTCTGGAGGTATAACCCAGCGCCTTGTGTAAACACTGTAACTAAAACAGTGAAACACACTTCAGAACTAATCTTTGCTTTACAAGCACATCTGAAGTGGTATCTATTGAACCAAAAAAGTCGGTTCAGCAAAGACAAAGAAACAGACGGTGAGGCCTTTGCTATTTTATAGTAGTGAATTTTTTTTTCCCAATAGAAAGACTTAATATAAGAGTTTGTACTTTAGAGAGTCGTGGGAAATATATTCTAGATCATTAGATCCTAAACTTTGACTTTTTTTTCTAACTTCCTAGCGCCTCCCAGCCTCCACACTAACTTCCCAAACTGGAGGGAACATGTGGCAGCATTTTTAAATATTTCCATGTTGCCCAGCCAGCATGGCTCAGTGGTTAAGCACTGACCTGTGAACTAGGAGGTCATGCCTGGGTTGGGGGCTCAATCCCCAGTAGGGGGCATGTATGAGACAGCCGATCAATGATTCTCTCTCATCGTTTGTTTCTCTCTCTCCCTTTTTCTTCCTTTCTGGAATCAATCCTATATAATAAAAATCTAATATGCTACGTGTTTGGTTGTCCATTCAACCAATCGAAGAGTAATATGCTAATGATATGCTAAAGCTGCTCAACCACTCGCCATGACATGCACTGACCACTAGGGGGTAGATGCTCTGACCAGTAAGTTAGCTTGCTGCTGAGGTCCTGCTGATCAGAACTGAGCGAGCTGGGCCAGACATGCCCTGGAGCCCTCTCTCAGCCCCTCCCCAGCTGGCCAGCCTCCCATGTTCCTCCCGGCCTACACCCTCTCACAATCTGGGACCCCTCAGGGGATGTTGGAGAGCTGGTTTGGACTTAATCTCACTCAATGAAGACCTTCCCCCTGGTGGTCAGTGCGATCCTACAGCAGGAAGTGTTTCTCAGCCAGAAGCTGGGCTCATGGCTGGCGAGCGCAGTGGCAGTGGCGGGAGCCTCTCCCTCCTCTGCGGTAGCGCTAAGGATGTCCAAAGCCATCAGTCAGACATCCCCCAAGGCAGTGGTTCTCAACTTTTCTAATGCTGAGACCCTTTAATACAGTTCCTCATGTTGTGGTGACCCCCAACCATAAAATTATTTTTGTTTCTACTTCATAACTGTAATTTTGCAACTGTTATGAATTGTATCTGTGTTTTCCAATGGTCTTAGGTGACCCCTGTGAAAGTGTTGTTTGACCCCCAAAGGGGTCTTGACCCACAGGTTGAGAACCACTGCCCCAAGGACTCCCAGACTGCGAGAGGGCACAGGCCACGCTGAGGGCCTCCCACCCCCAAGTGCACGAATTTCATGCACCGGGCCTCTAGTAAAAATATTTTTTAAAAAATAAAATGTTTCCATGTCTACTGGATCTTTACATGCAGCACATGCTTGAGGAGTCTTCATTTAATTTTACTAAGTGGGCCTTCTGTGTATATTGTTTATTTGTATCCTAGCTCATTCTATTACCGTTCCTGGTGCCATACCTCTGCAGTTAATAATTTCTTCTTTTTCTGTCTCTTTTCTCTTTGAAGCTGTAACCAGCCCTCCCACACTGCTGGCTGTTGACAATGTCACTGACACCACTGTCACAATGAAGTGGCGGCCCCCAGATCAGATCGGTGCCGCAGGGTTAGATGGCTATGTGCTAGAGTATTGCCTGGAAGGAAGTAAGTACAATTCGTGGTTAAAATGAATACCGTCATCACTAGGTGAGATATGCCCCCACCCCTCTCTTTTGTTTTCTCTCTCTCTTGGGAACTCACCTCCTGCCTACTGAAAATGACAAGCCAAAGGTCATCCTTCTAAGATGGATAAAAATTTAACCCTTCTTGGATCCTCGAGGCTAGCAAATTAAGATCTCAAAAATATCCTAGCTTGGATGCCGGATGGCACAGCACCATTGATCTAAGTCAAGATATAGGAGGGAGGAGATGCTGACAATAGCTCAGGGACTTCCGGTTCTTGAATTGGTGGAATTCAGTTGCACCAAAGCAAACTAAAAGTCTAGTTAGAGCAGCGGTTCTCAATCTGTGGGTCGCGACCCCTTTGGGGGTCGAACGATCTTTTCACAGGGGTCGCCTAAGACCATCGGAAAATGCAGATATTTACATCACGATGTATAACAGTAGCAAAATTTCATGGTTGGGGATCACCACCACATGAGGAACTGTATGCAAAGGTCTCGGCCTTAGGAAGGTTGAGAACCACTAAGTTAGAATGAAGCAAAATTGAAAATCTCAACCCTAAACCAAGCAGAAATCAGCAATCAAAAGAACTGCCTCTTTTGGGGGAATAAAGAGTGAATACATATTTGGCTCTTGAGTGATCATCCCCTGCCTTCTAAAGTGGGAAACCAAAAGAAAGAAGAAGAATGAACGACAACTCTTCAGTGTTCAAAGGAAGCAGCGTTAAATCCCACATGGAGTACCAAATGGATTTGCACGTGTGGCAGTAACTTCTCTCGGGGCTTTGGATACCTAAACGTGTAATCACTCCAATTTAGGAGCAGAAAAGAAAACAGAAAAACAATTGCTGATAAAAACCATAAAAAGAGAGAAAATGGCACAAGAAAATATGGGCCATCAAAAAGGAGGTGAAATTCATTCAAAGCCTCTAATGCAGTGGTTCTCAACCTGTGGGTCCCGACCCCTTTGGGGGTTGCCTAAGATCATCGGAAAATGCAGATATTTGTATCACGATGCATAACTGAGTTAGAAATTTCATTGTTGGGGGTCACCACCACATGAGGAACTGTATGCAAGGGTAGAGGCCTTAGGAAGGTTGAGAACCACTGCTCTAATGTTTCTTGATTTGCTACTTGTCCTCGTTTGAAAATGTATGAATCAAACCGCCCCAGCTCTGGAGTAGGGCTCCATTCTAGATGATGGTAGGCAAACCACCCTCAGGGAAACACATCCATGTCCACCAAGAATGAGCCAAGGAGCAGCCTAAGCTTTGAACCTCAAACTTTAACTTGGGTCTTGCCTGAAGGACAGAGAGATTACAGAGCAGCGCACTCGGGAAACCAGGAGTGTGAATACAAATGCACCTCCCCAGGAGGCACCACCGTGATGGAGAAGAAGCTTCTTCTGAAGAGAAAACTGCTGAGAAAGAAACCCCCGGATTGGGGCACCTGTAGACATGACCAGGGCTGGTCAGAGGGGAGGAAGACGGGGGGATGAGGGAGGGATGAAGGCTCCTGGTAACACTCAGTTTCATTTGCAGGCGCTGCACTCACAGAGCACGGGGTTTCTCTCTCCGGGGCTTACAAAGCCACGGGCCAGAACCAGTGGGGACATTCTAAGAAAGTTCCCAGAGTCATCACAGCTTGGGAGGGGGGCAGCAGACAAACTCTGGAGAACTTCATATGGTTGATTCCCATTGCCTTCCCCTCCCCCCACCCCCATTACAAAAAATCATGAGCACTTCACTCTGTTGTCTAGATCACCCAGAATTCCCCAGTCTCATATATGTGTTGTCGCTGCTGACCACGAACCTTTTGCATATGTATGACCCGGAGCAAATTCTTTACTCTTTTCTTTCTGATAGGTTTAAAAAGTAAGAAGATACAGCAAAATGATACATGGCTGTCATTTTGATGTTGCCCACCTTAGCTAAAATACAACGAAGTGTATTTTACATGATTTTGTGTGTGGTCTGTGTAGATATATATGTATGAGCCTATACATATATATATGTACACAGTCATTATTCTGTATAGATTTTTTTTTTTTGCCACATAACGTTTTGGAATTAGCTTTCTATGGAACGTGTACATCTCTCTTCTTGCCGTCTTTCCTTACTTCTCTCATGTGGCTGACCTGTTTCTTCATTCTCTTTTTTAATGGCTGTTGTTCTCTAGACTAATTGTCTGTAGTGTTTAATGCTTTTCGACGTGTCAGGTGTTATTCTGTGAGAGAACTCTTCCTTCTAGAAGATGGTGTGTTGGTTTGGACTCTGCCTCTCTCTGGTTTGTTTTCTTTTTTTTAACGCCTGCAGCATTTGACTCTTCTCTGTTTTCTTCCTTCACTCTCGCTCCTTCTTCTCTTTGCTTCCCTCAGCGAAAGTGGTTCAAAGGTGAAGGGATCAGCTAAGTTTCGTCCCCCGAGGGTCCCATTTCGTCCTGTTTCCTCTTGAGATTTTCTTCTTTGCTAGTTCTTTACTAGTTCTTGCACGTTTTCTGCCTCCTGATTTCACTCGCTCATCAACTGTCTCTTGACTACATAAATGTCAACACAAGTAGTTCCCAAACCAACCACTGGCTTAATGATATATCTCTTTTCCAAAGTCCTAAGTAATTTTTATGACCAACATACACCTCCAGCCACTAGGACACTCTGGCTTCCTGCTCCTTCTCCCTGATAGTAGTACAGTGATACCTCGAGATACGAGTTTAATTCGTTCCGTAACCTTGAGGCGTGGGAAACTATGAGACTCTCGAGTCATGGTAAACTGGTGGGTCGTGTGCAGCCGGCCGATCCTCGCGATTGATTACTCCTATCTCAAATGTTGCTCCTATTTCAAAGCAAACATCGCTCACTCGACGGCTCGTATCTCAAAAATCTCGTATGCTAGGGCACTCGTACCTTGAGATACGAGTTTAATTCGTTCCTTAATCTTGAGGTGTGGGAAACTATGAGACTCTGTGCAGCCGGCTGATCCGTGCAATTACTCGTACCTCAAATGTTGCTCGTATTTCAAAGCAAACATCGCTCACTCGACGGCTCGTATCTCAAAAAATCTCATATGTTAGGGCACTCGTATCTCGAGGTACCACTGTACTCCTACAAGGGTTGGAATAGGATAGAAGAGGAAGTTCCATGAGGCCCAGTGCAGTCCCCATACCCAGAAAGTCATCCTGCCAAACCAGCAGGGTGTGCCCAGGACCTCCCTGTGAGCCAGCGCCATCACCTCTGCTCTTGCAGAATGCAGAGACCAGCTGGCACCCTGTCTTCTTGCCCAACAGCTTGCGCTCCTGGCCCCCAGAAGCTGCCTCCTCCGCTTCCACTTCCTTTGAGAACTAGAGCCCCGGTAAGACAGGGCTGGCCTCGTTCTGAGTGTCCTCACTGTCAGACTGCTGCCTGAGCCCCATCGCGGGAGCGCTTCCTTCCCTGGGAACTTGGGGGACCCTCCCAGGCTGGGGTGGCTGGGGCAGGAGCAAGGAGGGGACTGTTCCACCCTGCACCGCTCCCCCTGTGGAGACCAGGGCCTGCTCCTCCCTTCTCTTCAGGGTCTTGCCTGGTTCTTCTCTTATTCCCCCAGCTCGAGGCATTTCAGGCTCCTTTCTCCTCCTCTTCTCTGTGGCCAGGGCCACGGGACAAAAGCCACAGTCTGAGCAAAGCAGGCCACGCCCCTCCTCAGGAAGCCGTCCTGCCCCCACTCGCCTCCCCATCCCCCCACCCCCCACACACCTAACGTGTTTGGTCTCTTCCGTCACTGCTCTGAAGACAGATATCTCTGCACACTTTGCATACTTTACTAACAGAGAATGCTGACTACTGATCCCTAGTCTTCTGGTGTGACAGTGGGTGTCTTTAATTAATTTTAATGACGGACTCTCAAAGGTACATCAGCAAAACAGTCTGATGAAAATGGGGAGGCTGCATATGATCTGTCATCAGGTAAAGTACTCTCTGAAAGCTTTCGCCCTTTCTTACTCTGGGATATAACGTTTCTGGGAATGCCCGTAGCCCAGCATGAAGGACACCCGCCACCCAGACACACAAGCCAAGTCCTTAGAGAGGGAGGGAGGCGGGCGCGGGCAGTTGAGGTCGTAACGTGGGATCCACGCCTTCTTTTGTCTGGCGGGCATAAGGCAGAGGAACTTCTAGAAGCTGAGATAGTTACGTATGAGCCCCGGGATGCTGGCTTGAGGTGGAAGCATTGTGCCGATTCCTTAGGAGGTCTCGACCCCTGCACTTCGTGGGTATAGGCGTATTGTCTTCATAAATGGGAGCATGATCAGATTCCCTGTCCTCACGTTTGCATCTCATAGTAATAAACTAGCATCTGACAGTAATACACCAGAGAGATCATATGACTGGAAAGTGACTATAAAATTCTGCCTCTCATTCATAAGAATAACGTCTTCCTGTGATTCTGAACTTTAGTGTACGTGGATGACTAGATATCACGGTCACACCCTTCATTGTCCAAGCGCTTGCCAAATTCTTTGGAACCGTTATTATGCCAGAGACCCTAGTATCCTGCATAGAGGTTTTTTTTGAGAAATAACAGCATCTGATTGTCCTTCTTTCCTGTTATCTGCCTTAGCCGATATAGGCCATTTTTCATTTAAGTATGAAAAATGCCCAGCCACACACGTGGTCTGAGTCCAGGCCAAATGATGTAATGATGAGGAAAATACTAATTTGGAATTGACTGTGCTGGTTTAAGATGGTTGTTTCTCTAAACGCCGCTTTGCCTTCTTTTTTCTCTTGTGGCTTTTAGCCGAGGACTGGATAGTGGCAAACACGGATCTGATCGACAAGACCAAGTTCACCATCACAGGTCTGCCCACGGATGCGAAGATCTTTGTGCGTGTGAAGGCCGTGAACGCGGCCGGGGCCAGCGAGCCCAAGTACTACTCCCAGCCCATCCTTGTGAAGGAAATCATAGGTAAGTGGTGAGCTTTTCAACATTATTGTTCAACATTATTGTCTCCCTTTTACATTACAGTGGCACCTCGAGATACGAGTTTAATTCATTCCGTAATCTTGAGGCGTGGGAAACTATGAGACGCTCGAGTCGCAGTAAACTGGTGGGTCGTGTGCAGCCGGCCGATCCGTGAGATGACTCCTATCTCAAATGTTGCTCGTATTTCGAAGCAAAAATCACTCCCTCGACGACTCGTATCTCAAAAATCTCGTATGTTAGGGCACTCGTATCTCGAGGTACCACTGTATTTGCTTTTATTTCTTCAATCCCTTTCTTCTTCAAGACTTTCTACTATTTCATTATCACTCCTTTGATATTGTGTACATGCTTCCCGGGAGTTAAAAATAACAAAACAGCCAGGCCAGTATGGCTCAGTGGTTGAGCACTGATGCATGCACCAAAAGGTCACCGGTTAGATTCCCAGTCAGGCCACACGCCTGGGTGGCAGACTCCATCTCCAGGAGGTGGCGTGTAGGAGGCAGCTGATCAATGATGTGTCTCTCTCATTGAAGTTTCTATATCCCCCTCTCTCTAAAGTCAATAAAAACCTATTTTAAAAGTAAAAAAAACAATAGCAACACATCTCTTTTCAGGCAGGGTGGAGGGTAGCCTGGGTTTATAACTTGGTATGAGGACCAGTTAGTTAGCCTCACTGGGTTCTTCACCATGGACTTGAGAGAGAGAGAAAGAGAGAGAGAACTAGTAACCTGGACACGCTGTTTGCCATCTGCTCTGATGCTGTGAAAGTAGGCATGAGAACAACTGCTGGGGCCTTAGCGTGGATCAAATCGGTAACACCAACTGTTACTCTTTCTTATCTTCCTCCCCGCCATGCACTTGCAGCTAAAATAAAAGGGCCAGTGTTGCCTTGGAGTGTTCTTGATGTAGCATAAAGTCATTCATATTATTAAAGCTTGGTGCTTAGGTACACTTCCTCTCATATATTCTGTGACAATAAAATGCACAGTATGCATGACGCCCTGTGCTGTGTACCGTAGTACAAAAAAAGCCCTCGTGCAACTGCATTAGAGGCTACACTAGTGACTTGTTTCACGAAATTCCATTTTTTTACTTGAAAAAATGACCACGTGACAAACACAATGTCTTTTCGGATTTGGTTACCTGGCCGACATTTTTTAGAAAATGAATGCCGCGAGCCTGTCACTTCAAGGAAAACAATTTACACGAGTGGTTGTCAACTTGTCAATGAAATAAAAAGGAGCTTTTCAGCAAAAATTAGAATTTTGGGAAAATGTCATCCATCACCATGGACTTGACTTGACAGCTCTCTAAAACTTAAAAATGTTTCCATCATTTATTAGCTGTGTGGTCTCGGGTAAGAGACTTGATCTCTCTGAACCTTGATTTCTTCATCTGCAAGATGGAGACGACAATAATCTTTACTACCTTAAGAGGTGTGAGAATTAAAGAAATGAATCCACACTACTTGATTCACAGCGTGCTAAGCCCTCCCTCTGTGTTAGCTTTTATGATGATGATGGCTCAGTTTGCTGATTAAGTTAGGGAGTTGGAAGATCTCCAGGTTCTCTTCCAACCCCAACATTCTGTCCTCATCATCCTCATCATCAATATCATCATCTCCTAAAGTTTACTACTATTCTTTTTTTCTAATATATTTTATTGATTTCAGAGAAGAAGGGAGGAGAGAGAGATAGAAACACTAATGATGAGAATCATTGATCGGATGCCTCCAGCACGCCCCCTACTGGGGATCAAGCCTGCAACCCAGGCATACACAGTGATCAGGAATTGAACCATGACCTCCTAGTTCCTAGTTCAATGCTCAACCACTGAACCATACCGGCTGGGCTAACGTTTATTATTCTTGACCATCATGCTAAATGTTTTACATGCATAACATTATTTCATCCTCACAACAATCCTACAAATTAGATGCTGTTATCAGCCTGAGTTTACAGAACAGGAGTCTGTGATCAGATCGATCCATTACGTGTCTGATCGATGGTCTGGGATTCTGCAGTCTGTGCTTCTAAGCGGAGCATGGGCCTCAGGCTGGCTCCAGGTTCTAATCCTGCCTGTGTCGCCAAGAGTAACTTCCTTAACTCCTGTGCTCCCATTTCTTTATCATAAAGTAAAGCAGTACCCAGCCCGAATGGTGGCTAAGAGGTTGAAATTGGTCCCATCATGAGAGCATTTAGCCCAGTGTCTGTCACATAGGAGTGTCCAAGTGATGAAACCTGCATCATCCCTGTGAGCCCATGAGCCTTTGATGCCTGCTGCTAATGGATTTGCAGCAGCATGTTCTAGTATCTTCTTGATGTTGAACTAATGGATATCAATACACAGTATGCTAGAGTTGCCTATTATGCAGTTCATGCTAATACAAGGGAGAAAGTTACTACAAAATGCCAAGACTGGTTTGGATCAATGGATAGAGCCTTGGCCTGTGGACTGAAAGGTCCCAGATTCGATTACGGTCGGGGGCATGTACCTTCCTTGCAGGCACAACTCTAGTAGAGGGTGTACAGGAGGCGGCTGATCGATGTCTCTATCTCAGTCTCATCGATGTTTCTGACTTTCTATCTCTCTCCCTTCCTCTCTGTAAAAAATCAATAAAAATATTTTTAAAAAATTCCAACAGAATCATCTCAAGAGCAAGCCTTCAGTGCTAAATCATTTTTTTCTTTCTGGTAAGAAAGAACAGGCCATCCTACCAGCTAATGTGGTGTCTAGAGACCTTTAATGGATTGTTCATTGGAGAATATACATACTCCCTGTTGGGCACTATGAAAAATATGTACGAGGTTCCAAGAGAAAACTTGGCGTTTTTCTTTCTTTTTTTTTTTTTAATATATTTTATTGATTTTTTACAGAGAGGAAGGGAGAGAGACAGAAAGTTAGAAATATTGATGACAGAGAGACATCGATCAGCCGCCTCCGGCACACTCCACAGTGGAGATGTGCCCACAAGCAAGGTACATGCCCCCGACCGGAACCGAACCTGAGACCTTTCAGTCCACAAGCCGACGCTCTATCCACTGAGCCAAACCGGTCTTGGTGGCGTTTTTCTATAAAGTTGCTTTAGGCTTATCATGGCAATAAAAATAGGACGTTGCAATAAAATCAGAGATTAAGGAAAACATTTTCTGTGTTAAACTGTTAGAACATTTCTTGGAAGAAAACAACTGAGACCAGAGTTACTCTCTGTTCTCTATCAGTGGCCATCTAAGTTTTACTGCCAAGACGAGCAGTGGGCACCGTGTCAGTGGGCCAGTAGAAGGCTATTTCCAGGGCACCGTGCTGATCACCAAACCGTGCTGTGCTCCTCTCACGCAGAGCCTCCCAAGATCCGCATCCCCCGGCACCTGAAACAAACCTACATCCGCAGAGTGGGAGAAGCTGTCAACCTGGTGATACCTTTCCAGGTACCAATTCGGGGCGCGCTCATGTTCTCTCTCAATGCCGGGGTGTTTCAGAAGACAGGGGAGATGCTAGATGCTCCAGTGTTGACATTCATGAGGACTCAGGATTTCCTCCAAGGGAGCAGCTAAGTAAGGGAAGAGATTTGGGGAGTGATGATCTGCTGTCAAAGAGAAATCTCTAAAACTCATAGATGTCCCTTCTGCATGACACAAATGAGACCTGCAGCTTGGGGACTGTGGTGGGGCAGGGAGGAGACATGGAGGAGAAACCCAAACAAGAAATGCCTGGAGACTCTTTCTGGCCCCACCCATCGGTCAAACTGACCTTCCTTCGAAGTGACCGAAGCGACGTTCTTAGGAAAACAATGCGGGATTACTTCTCACAGTTATCCCAAACCAAGCAGCATTCTCATCAAGGAGATTGCTGAAATTCTATGTCTCAATGCCACTAAGTGATTAAAAAAAAAAAATGTAAACATCATTAACTCATTGCTCCATCAAAAGAATCTGTTGTCTATAAGATTAACTAGATTTTGCCTGCAGTAATCAGTTTCTGTCACACACACACTGCATCATCACACCTTTGCTTATTTGACACTTTTTTTTTTGGCCTATTTAATGGAACTTCCTGTGACGGAGGAAATGTTGATATGTGCGCTCTCCAACACGGCAACCAGCAGCCAAATGTGCCTGTTGAGCACTTGAAATGTACAACTGGGAATTTTCAATTTTTAAAAAATCATAACTATTTTCAGTTTAACTAGCCACATGTTGCTATTATATCAGACAGCGTGGCATTAGAATGTAGGTCCCTGTGCACATTTGAAAACACACACACACACACACACACACACGCGCGCGCGCGCACACACAGAGTTCATTCAAACTCAGAGTTATCAAGACGGTCAACTCAAGCCATGGGGCCCACACCTTAGAAGAGGCAGAGAAGCAGTTTGTTATCATCCACAGACACCATGTGTGAGATCAGAAGGAAAGCCAGGGAGGACGTGAGTGGAAACACAGCAGAGGGGGAAGGAGATGACTTGGCAAGGCTCCTCCCACTTCCCTCCCCCACAGCCTCACCTAAAAGCAGGAGCTGGGACAGGCAGCACTCAGAGCAGCTGAGTCATTTCTACCGCTTGGGCTCATCCCAGTTCCCAGCTTTTGGGAGTCTGTGTGTTTCATGTCTGTCGCTGGGTCTGGGAGAGGAAAGAGCATGAGAAACAGGGACCTCGTAGGTATGGCCTCCCAGGTTGCTTAGCTGCCAGGACAGGGCTGACAAGACTGCTCCATGTTGGTATAACCTTTGGAGTTCTCAGCAACATTTTTTCATTTAGTTTGAAAAAATACCTGGTGAGGTAGGAAGGGCAGTTTTCTTTATCCTTGTTTGAAAAGAGAAGTGACTTGTCCAAGGTCACACAGCTATTCAGTGGTGGAATCAGAGTCCAAAAAGAGACTCCAGGTCCCCAGAGCCCATGCTCTTGACCATTATGCTGTGCTGTGCAGGCTTTGGAGCTAGAGAAGACACGGCAGTAAAACCTGGTTCTAATGCTTCCTTAGCTGCAAGGCCTGGGGCAACTCCTTATCCAAAAAATGAGGATAATGATACCATCTTGATATGAAGATTACAGGAAATAATAAATTTCATGTACCCAATGTAGTGCCTTATATGCAGAATATAACTAAGGCAGCGAGCATTACTGTTGCTGCTATAGCTGCCCACCACCAGGCTCTTTGCCAACTTCGCCTTGAACAGGACAAGACATTGTCATTTTTTTTTGTAATAGTAGAAAAAACAAACATTGAGACAATCTGATTTCCCTCCCCCTCTCCTTCCCCGGTCTTCCTTTTTAGGGAAAACCAAGACCAGAATTAACTTGGAAGAAGGATGGTGCCGAAATTGACAAAAACCAAATCAACATCCGCAACTCGGAGAGCGACACGATCGTATTCATCCGAAAAGCGGAGCGGAGCCACTCAGGGAAATACGACCTGGAAGTCAAAGTGGAGAAGTTCGTGGAAAGCGCGTCGATTGACATCCAGATCGTGGGTAGGTTTGGAAGAAGGAACTGGACCGCCCTGTTAACTCAGGATCTGTTGTCATTAAGGCCAAAGCAACAATTTGTGTGAGGCTGGCTCCACATAAAATGCTTTTTTTAAAATGTCTTACCATAAATTAGTAAGATTTGTTAGCATTTCAGAACAATTTTTCAGTAAAAGGACTAATCGTGGGAGAGGGGGCATCTATATTAAATAAAATTAATGGATAGCCGAAACCTGTTTGGCTCAGTGGATAGAGCATCCATCTGCGGATTGGAGGGTCCCAGGTTCGATTCCAGTCAAGGGCATGTACCTTGGTTGTGGGCACATCCCCAGTAGGGGGCGTGCAAGAGGCAGCTGATCAATGTCTCTCTCTCATCGATGTTTCTAACTCTCTATCCCTCTCTCTTCCCCTCTGTAAAAAATCAATAAAATACATTTAAAAAAAAAGAAATGTTTCTCCCCCCCAAAAAAAAATTAATGGATATACTTTTTAATGGAAAACACCTGTATTGCTCGTACTCTATTTCTCAACTCCTCAACAATAGAACTACTTCCTGTGTTGAGTTCTTGCGTAGAAAACATTGTAGATTCTGGACACAGCCAGTGTCAGCTTAGGCAGCGTAGCCTTGTGATTCAATGCCATAGGCTGCCCTGGGAGGGGGGGGTCTATGGGGAGTAGTTAATAAGGTCTGAGATTTCATTTTAATTTTCTTTTCAAAACCCTTTCTCCCCCCCAGGAAGATGAAAATCAAGTTTCCAGATAAGCTTAGCTAGAGTGCATTCCGCTTCTCTGACGTTTAGGAATTGATACAAGACATGCGGGTAGAGATGCAGGGGAGGGAGGGACGTTTTACACTATCCTCCTGAAGCCACGCGAGGTTGGGAGGGACAGTGACCTCCCAGTGATGCTGTGAATTCGTCCTGCAGACCGTCCGGGTCCACCCCAGCTTGTGAAAATTGAGGATGTCTGGGGAGAGAACGTGGCCCTGACATGGACACCACCGAAGGACGATGGGAATGCGGCCATTACCGGGTACACGATCCAGAAGGCCGACAAGAAGAGCATGGTAAGGCAGCAAGCTCACCTTTCCCCAGAAGTAAAGGGGAAGCAAGAGGTCCCCTCTCACCGGGAACCCATGGGCCATGGGGAGAGGAGTTGACTTAAGAGTCAGATTTGAATCCCAGCATTGCCGCTTAAGACCACATGCACATGGACATCATTTTGATCTCCATCTTCCTTGTCTATCATGTAGGTTCATGAATACAGTGGCACCTCGAGATACGAGTTTAATTCGTTTCATAACCTTGAGGCGTGGGAAACTATGAGACACTTGAGTCTCGGTAAACTGGTGGGTCGTGTGCAGCGGCCGATCCGCGCGATTACTCCTATCTCAAATGTTGCTCATATTTCAAAGCAAAAATCGCTCGCTCCACGGCTCGTATCTCAAAAATCTCGTATGTTAGGGCACTCGTATCTCAAGGTACCACTGTATGTAATAAAGAGGGAGTATGCTAATTGACCATCACACCCTAACAAAGATGGTGGTGCTCAGAGCCACAAGATGGCAGCGCACAGTCCCCTCAGCCCCGCTGGGGCGGCAGGCAGGTGGCAGAGCACCACCTGCCTCTAGAGTCCCCTAGGTTCCTCAGCCTCCCAGCTGCCCAGGGCTGGTCTGAGGGGCAGGCAAGCCTTAGATGGTGGCTGCTCAGCTGTCCAGGGTCTCCCGAGGCTCAAGTAATCAGGGCCAGCCAAGGCTTGTACTGCAGGCAGTGGCAGCAGCAGAGGTGTGATGGGGCATCACCTTCCCCTGATCACTGGGTCACCGCCTGCCCTTGAGGGCTCCCAGATTATGAAAGGGGGCAGGCCGAGCTGAGGGACTCCTCTCCAGTGCATGAATTTTCATGTACCGAGCCTCTAATAATAGTAATAATAAATGAAAATACCTGACACAATGCTTAATAGAATTTTATAGATTCATTGGTTCATCAAATATTTACTCACTCTAGATTCTGACTCAGATTTACACCCATGCAACTCTTTCTCCTTGTAGAATAAATGTTGAATAACATGGTTGCTAGTTAGAAAAGACTAGCAAGAAAGACTCTAAAGGGAACAGCATGTGCAAAGGTCCTGAGGAAGGTAGGAGCTTAGGATGTTCAAGAAGAAACCCAGGCCAGCCAGGGTGGCTCAGTGGTTGAGCATTGACCTATGAACCAGGAGATCATGGTTCAATTCCCAGTCAGGGAACATGCCCAGGCTATTGGCTAGATACCAGTTGAGGGCATGAAGGAAGCAACCAATCAATGAATCTCTTTCATCATTGATGTTTTGCTCTCTCTCTCCCTTTCCCTTCCTCTCTGAAATCAATAATTTTTTTTAAATAAAGAAATTCAGTTGAAGTATGAATTATTACTATCCGTATTTTTTAGATGAGGAAACTGAGGCTCGGAAAGTATAAAGGACTTGCTTGAAATCAATAGATTTCAAATATTAGAGTGTCAGTCTTCCTGAATCTGAATCCATCCACTGTACCCTGCCTGTGAGTGAATGAAGGGTTAAATGAAAGTTTGGACATACCATGGCATAGAGCCATTTTTCACTCTCCTAGGAAGAGTGAAACATCTGTTGAATTTATTGGGATGACATTGGTTGATAAAATTAGATAGGTTTCAGGTGGACAATTCTATGGTACATCATCTGTAGATCGTATTGTGTGTTCAACCCCCCAAGTCAAGTCTCCTTCCATCACCATTTATCGCCCCTTTACCATCTTCTACCTCCTCCCAGCCCCAATAAGAAGTCTTTACACATTTACACCAGTAGATAGCAGTAAGAACATAGGTTATGAGATTACATAAGGTTACTAGGACAAGGGAGAGGAGTTGGGAAGGGCCATTTAAGCCCCATCTTTTCATAAACTATTTCCAGCATGTCTTTCCCCCGCTACCCCCCTTCCACCCCTGCTGGATGGGTGTTATGGGAAAAAATGAGATCTGTCATTTAAAGCAACAGCTTTTAGTTCAACACGAGCAGCTTGAGAGCTGGATCAATGGATGGCAAGGGAAGTACTGCATGTCTTGAATTTCCTTAACGCTGAGCGCTCTCCTCTGGACTGTGGCTTAGAGACTGGCAGTGAATCCAGAGGTACCACATTTCCTTCAGGTGCTCCCTCCATTCTTCCATCCCCGTCAGACTTGCTCAATCTTTGTTTTCTTAGATACCTGGTCAGGTTTAGAAGAGCCAGTACTTTCCCGATGCTTCATATGTCTCAGGTCTGCCTAGTGACAGGGGATGACCCCTCACCCCTGCACCCCTGTGTTTCTGTTGCATTTCAGCAGGGACAGACCAAGGGCCTCAAGATGCTCACTCTGCCCAGTGCACTTCCCAGGAGAGCACTGTGCCATTGCCTCGTTGTAGCTACAGATGCTGTTCTTCACTTAAATTCCTATTGTCTTTCAGACCTTCCGTAAACATTGTTTTCATTATCTGTGCCCACGTACAAGGGTAGGCAAAAGTAGATCTACAGTTGAGATTACATGGCTCACAAAGTTCATTCTTGTATTATTTATTAATTATTGTATTATCTTTCCTAAGAATAATGGTAAACCTACTTTTGCTCACCCATGTATTTATTTATCCAGTCATTTACTGTGGGTTGAGCACACTTCTAGCTGCTGGAGCAAAGAAGGAAGGAAGGGAAGGAGGGAGGGAGAAGGGGAGGGAAAGAGAGAAGAAGGGAGAGAGGGAGGGAGGGAGGGAGGGAGGGAGGGAGGGAGGGA